>CM038721.1:38977978-39175478 GCA_021613375.1 Megaleporinus macrocephalus | reverse complement strand
GACTGACTCATTGACTTACTGACTGAGTGACAGACTGACTCATTGACTGACTGACTGAGTGACAGACTGACTCATTGACTGACTGACTTACTGACTTAGGAGTGTGTTGTGTAGAACAGACCTGAGACGGTCCTGAAAGGCCAGCATGCTGTTCGAGCCCCGCCTCCCGATGAGCCCAGTGTGCCGATTGGCCACCTCACACGCTCTGTTCTGATTGATCAACCACATGAATAACATTCCACTACAAGTCCCGCCCCCACATCCCTGTGACTGTGTTCTTACAGTGACATCGGTCCTGCTCTATCAGTCCAATAGAGTCCAATCCTGAAAGTCCAGAAGAACAACTGCTGGTAGAGCCACCCCTGGTCAGTGTTTACTGGTTTAGCTCTCTGTGTGTTGTATTGAGGGTGAGCCAAAGTTGCTGGTAAGTGGCATATACGGATTGTGTTATGAGATGATGTCACCTTGTAACAGAGAAAAGGGCTGGAAGTCCAGTGAGTCATTTCAGGCAGTTGAGAAAAGTGGATTCGGTGGGGGAGAGTTTCTCCCTCGGGTGTGTAACTTCGGGCTTTAGAACTTTCCAGAATATTTACATAAACAATAAAATTTACATAAAAAATAAACAAGACAAAGACCCTGTACAGGGCGTGTTAAATTTTTAAGTGTGTTATGACTTGGAAATCGAGTTGTTGATGCTCATCAGGCTGGAAATGGTTACAAAACCAGCTGTAAATACTTTAGGCTTTTTCTGCTAAGAGATTTTGTACAAATGGTGGGAATTTAAGACCACCGTTGCCCTCCCTAGAGGTGGCCCACCAACAAAGATTATAATAGTTTATAAAGTCACAAAGAAACTCAGACTTCTAAGTAGTGAAAGGCTTTTCTCATAGTTTTCTCAGGAGAGCACTGACCAACAATTGAGGACATGGTACTAATCAGCAATTGAACCTGACCGTCTCTGTGAAACATGGTGGTGGTAGTATCACGGTTTGGGCCTTACTGTTTGCTGCATCTGGGCCAGAACAACTTCCAACAATGAATTTTGAATTATACCAGCAATATCTAAAGGAAGATATCAGGATGTCTGTCCATGAGCTGAATCCCTGGAGGACGTGGGTCATGCGGCTAAACAACAACCCTAAACATACAAGTGGTTCTACCAAAGACGGTTAAAGAGATTAAAGTTAATGTTTGGAGTCAAAGTTCTAAACTTAATCCGATAGAAATGTAGGAGGACCTCAAATGAGCAGTTCATAGAAGGAAACCCACCAACATCTCAGAATTGGAGCTGTTCTGTTTTGAGGGACGGGATGAAATTTCTCCAAACTGATATTCAGAGCTGAACAACAGTTACTGGAAAAGTTCAGCTGCAGGTATTATTGCTGCACCTGAGAATCATAGTGAAACTGAAAACTCAGTTTTACATACTTTCACAAATATAAACTACTGGATCATTATCTTCAATAAACAAACAACTAAGTATAACATTCTTGTCTCTTTTGTTTAATTTGTGTCTCTTTATCTACGTTTATGACTTCAAAGTGACAATCTGATTATTTTAGGTTATTTATGTGGAAATATAGAATATATATTTGTTGTGGTCCCCCAAGACCCCCAGAGGACCATCACCACCACTGTAAGTTGTGTCCCACCTCTTACATCACAGTGTGTTTAGTATCCACGGTGATTATAGGGGCTGTAAATTGAATCTCATGGTCCTCCAGGTCAGTGTTGGGTTTGACTGTCTCCTAATTTACACTACAGAGGAATTAATCCACGATTAATAATTATTTTATTCAGTAATAATAAAGACTGACATCATAAACTAGACATTACATTAATAATTTAATATTTTATATTGTGAACGGTTCTAGCTAGATTTATTAGAGCTTCATTCTGGATATTAATTTTATTAGAACTTCCTATCAGATATTAATTGTATTAAAACTTTATTATGGGTATTAATTGTACTAGAACCTCTTATCGGATATTAATTTTAATAGATCTTGAGTCTAGATATTAATTTTAGTAGACATTTGTCCTGAACAGTACTTTGAACAGATATTCAGTTGGGATATTAGTTTTAATAACTTTATTCTGGATCATTTTATTAGAACTTTGTTCTGGATGTTAATCTTATTATAACACAATTCTGGATATTAATATTTTTAAATCTTTATTCTGGATATTAATATTTTTAGATCTTTATTCTGGATATTAATTTTAACAGATCTTCAGTCTGGATATTAGTTTTAATATAACTTTATTCTGCATGACTTTATTAGATCTTTATTCTGGATATTAATATTTTTAGATCTTAATTCTGGATATTAATTTTAACAGATCTTCAGTCTGGATATTAGTTTTAATATAACTTTATTCTGCATGGTTTTATTAGATCTTTATTCTGGATGTTAATATTATTAGATCTTTATTCTGGATATTAATATTTTTAGATCTTTATTCTGGATATTAATATTAGATCTTTATTCTGGATATTAATATTAGATCTTTATTCTGGATATTAATATTTTTAGATCTTTATTCTGGATATTAATATTAGATCTTTATTCTGGATGTTAATATTATTAGATCTTTATTCTGGATATTAATATTTTTAGATCTTTATTCTGGATATTAATATTTTTAGATCTTTATTCTAGATATTAATATTAGATCTTTATTCTGGATGTTAATATTATTAGATCTTTATTCTGGATATTAATATTAGATCTTTATTCTGGATGTTAATATTAGATCTTTATTCTGGATGTTAATATTATTAGATCTTTATTCTGGATATTAATTAGCTCTTCATCTTCTTATTACTGATCTGAAAGCTGAGTCTGTCGTGTAATAACATGGTTATAAAGGTGAGAGTGTGAACAGAGCTGGTGTATGTCTGATGGATGACGGGGAGCAGTGGAGGAGTTTGTTCTGAGCTGCTGCAGGTTGTTACAGAGTCGAGTGTGCTGATGTCAGTGATGTGGTGTCAGATGAAGTCCTCGGAGACGAGGGGTCTCAGCGGGATGTGAGGGTGTGTGTGTGTTTTGAAGTGATGTGAGATGACACCTGTGTTCATTAACGTCTGTGCATATGTGCGTTTCTTCATTAGCTCAGCTGAACTCAGCGTGCGGCTCGCAGTGGAGAAAACAGGCTGTGCTGAAAGTCCTGCGCGGTGAAAGGAAACACAAAGCCTTTCATCCTGGAGCAGCGTCTTCATCTGTTTACAGAAGAGAACAATAACAGTAAGTAAACAATAAGCAGTAACTTCAGGTCTAACCAGTGATGAACTCTGTAGATAATGCTAATAGTAGCGCTATTTTCTGTTAGCACCTCTGTGGGTTTCTAGTAGTATGTTAGCTTTAAGCTAACGGGGGTCTCAGACAGGGTTTTCCAAAGTGTTCCCATCTATCTTTCCAAAGCATTACCATATTTTTACAAAATGTCCCTATCTCTCTTTCCAAAGCGTTCCCATCTCTTTTCAAAGTGTTCCCATCTCTCTTTCCAAAGCGTTCCCATCTTTTTCCAAAATGTCCCCATCTCTCCTTTCAAAGCCTTGGCATCTCTTTCCAAAGCATTCCCATCTCTTTCCAAAGCGTTCCCATCTCTCTTTCCAAAGCGTTCCCATCTCTCTTTCCAAAATGTTCCTACCTCTCTTTTCAAAGCGTTCCCATCTTTTTCCAAAATGTCCCCATCTCTCTTTTCAAAGCGTTCCCATCTTTTTCCAAAATGTCCCCATCTCTCTTTTCAAAGCGTTCCCATCTCTTTAGAAAGCGTTCCCATCTCTCTTTCCAAAGCATTCCCATCTCTTTCCAAAGCGTTCCCATCTCTCTTTCCAAAATGTTCCTACCTCTCTTTCCAAATCGTTCTGATCTTTTTCCAAAAGGTCCCCATCTCTCCTTTCAAAGCCTTGCCATCTCTTTCCAAAGAATTTCCTTCTCCCTTCTTGAAGCATTCCTCTCTTCCTTTTCAAAACATTCCCTTCTCTGGTCTTAAAGTGAGACTGAGCACTGTGAGTGTAGTGGGTGCTGGAGTGGTGAGGGTCTGCTCTGACTGTGAGTGTAGTGGGTGGTGGAGTGGTGAGGGTCTGCTCTGACTGTGAGACTGAGCACTGTGAGTGTTGGGGGTGGTGGAGTGGTGAGGGTCTGCTCTGACTGTGAGACTGAGCACTGTGAGTGTAGTGGGTGGTGGAGTGGTGAGGGTCTGCTCTGACTGTGAGACTGAGCACTGTGAGTGTAGTGGGTTGTGGAGTGGTGGGGGTCTGCTCTGACTGTGAGACTGAGCACTGTGAGTGTAGTGGGTGGTGGAGTGGTGGGGGTCTGCTCTGACTGTGAGACTGAGCACTGTGAGTGTAGTGGGTCGTGGAGTGGTGGGGGTCTGCTCTGACTGTGAGACTGAGCACTGTGAGTGTAGTGGGTGGTGGAGTGGTGAGGGTCTGCTCTGACTGTGAGACTGAGCACTGTGAGTGTTGGGGGTAGTGGAGTGGTGAGGGTCTGCTCTGACTGAGACTGAGCACTGTGAGTGTAGTGGGTGGTGGAGTGGTGAGGGTCTGCTCTGACTGTGAGACTGAGCACTGTGAGTGTAGTGGGTGGTGGAGTGGTGGGGGTCTGCTCTGACTGTGAGACTGAGCACTGTGAGTGTAGTGGGTGGTGGAGTGGTGAGGGTCTGCTCTGACTGTGAGTGTAGTGGGTCGTGGAGTTGTTGAGGGTCTGCTCTGACTGTGAGACTGAGCACTGTGAGTGTAGTGGGTGCTGGAGTGGTGAGGGTCTGCTCTGACTGTGAGTGTAGTGGGTGGTGGAGTGGTGAGGGTCTGCTCTGACTGTGAGACTGAGCACTGTGAGTGTTGGGGGTCGTGGAGTGGTGAGGGTCTGCTCTGACTGTGAGTGTAGTGGGTGGTGGAGTGGTGAGGGTCTGCTCTGACTGTGAGACTGAGCACTGTGAGTGTAGTGGGTCGTGGAGTGGTGAGGGTCTGCTCTGACTGTGAGTGTAGTGGGTGGTGGAGTGGTGAGGGTCTGCTCTGACTGTGAGACTGAGCACTGTGAGTGTAGTGGGTGGTGGAGTGGTGAGGGTCTGCTCTGACTGTGAGTGTAGTGGGTGGTGGAGTGGTGAGGGTCTGCTCTGACTGTGAGACTGAGCACTGTGAGTGTAGTGGGTGGTGGAGTGGTGAGGGTCTGCTCTGACTGTGAGACTGAGCACTGTGAGTGTAGTGGGTGGTGGAGTGGTGAGGGTCTGCTCTGACTGTGAGACTGAGCACTGTGAGTGTTGGGGGTAGTGGAGTGGTGAGGGTCTGCTCTGACTGAGACTGAGCACTGTGAGTGTAGTGGGTTGTGGGGTGGTGAGGGTCTGCTCTGACTGTGAGACTGAGCACTGTGAGTGTAGTGGGTGGTGGAGTGGTGAGGGTCTGCTCTGACTGTGAGACTGAGGACTGTGAGTGTAGTGGGTGGTGGAGTGGTGAGGGTCTGCTCTGACTGTGAGTGTAGTGGGTCGTGGAGTTGTTGAGGGTCTGCTCTGACTGTGAGACAGCACTGTGAGTGTAGGGGGTCGTGGAGTGGTGAGGGTCTGCTCTGACTGTGAGACTGAGCACTGTGAGTGTAGGGGGTCGTGGAGTGGTGAGGGTCTGCTCTGACTGTGAGACTGAGCACTGTGAGTGTAGTGGGTGGTGGAGTGGTGAGGGTCTGCTCTGACTGTGAGACTGAGCACTGTGAGTGTTGGGGGTCGTGGAGTGGTGAGGGTCTGCTCTGACTGTGAGACTGAGCTCTGTGAGTGTAGTGGGTGGTGGAGTGGTGAGGGTCTGCTCTGACTGTGAGACTGAGCACTGTGAGTGTTGGGGGTCGTGGAGTGGTAAGGTCTGCTCTGACTGAGACTGAGCACTGTGAGTGTAGTGGGTGGTGGAGTGGTGAGAGTCTGCTCTGACTGTGGGACTGAGCACTGTGAGTGTAGTGGGTGGTGGAGTGGTGAGAGTCTGCTCTGACTGTGGGACTGAGCACTGTGAGTGTAGTGGGTCGTGGAGTGGTGAGGGTCTGCTCTGACTGTGAGGCTGAGCACTGTGAGTGTAGTGGGTCGTGGAGTGGTGAGGGTCTGCTCTGACTGTGAGGCTGAGCACTGTGAGTGTAGTGGGTCGTGGAGTGGTGAGGGTCTGCTCTGACTGTGAGACTGAGCTCTGTGAGTGTAGTGGGTGGTGGAGTGGTGAGGGTCTGCTCTGACTGTGAGACTGAGCACTGTGAGTGTAGTGGGTGGTGGAGTGGTGAGGGTCTGCTCTGACTGTGAGACTGAGCACTGTGAGTGTTGGGGGTCGTGGAGTGGTAAGGTCTGCTCTGACTGAGACTGAGCACTGTGAGTGTAGTGGGTGGTGGAGTGGTGAGGGTCTGCTCTGACTGTGAGACTGAGCACTGTGAGTGTAGTGGGTGGTGGAGTGGTGAGAGTCTGCTCTGACTGTGGGACTGAGCACTGTGAGTGTAGTGGGTCGTGGAGTGGTGAGGGTCTGCTCTGACTGTGAGACTGAGCACTGTGAGTGTAGTGGGTGGTGGAGTGGTGAGGGTCTGCTCTGACTGTGAGGCTGAGCACTGTGAGTGTAGTGGGTCGTGGAGTGGTGAGGGTCTGCTCTGACTGTGAGACTGAGCACTGTGAGTGTAGTGGAGTGGTGGAGTGGTGAGGGTCTGCTCTGACTGTGAGACTGAGCACTGTGAGTGTTGGGGGTCGTGGAGTGGTGAGGGTCTGCTCTGACTGTGAGACTGAGCACTGTGAGTGTAGTGGGTGGTGGAGTGGTGAGGGTCTGCTCTGACTGTGAGGCTGAGCACTGTGAGTGTAGTGGGTCGTGGAGTGGTGAGGGTCTGCTCTGACTGTGAGACTGAGCTCTGTGAGTGTAGTGGGTGGTGGAGTGGTGAGGGTCTGCTCTGACTGTGAGACTGAGCACTGTGAGTGTTGGGGGTCGTGGAGTGGTGAGGGTCTGCTCTGACTGTGAGACTGAGCACTGTGAGTGTTGGGGGGTCGTGGAGTGGTGAGGGTCTGCTCTGACTGTGAGACTGAGCACTGTGAGTGTTGGGGGTCGTGGAGTGGTGAGGGTCTGCTCTGACTGTGAGACTGAGCACTGTGAGTGTAGTGGGTGGTGGAGTGGTGAGGGTCTGCTCTGACTGTGAGACTGAGCACTGTGAGTGTTGGGGGTCGTGGAGTGGTGAGGGTCTGCTCTGACTGAGACTGAGCACTGTGAGTGTAGTGGTGAGGGTCTGCTCTGACTGTGAGACTGAGCACTGTGAGTGTAGTGGTGAGGGTCTGCTCTGACTGTGAGACTGAGCACTGTGAGTGTAGTGGGTGGTGGAGTGGTGAGGGTCTGCTCTGACTGTGAGACTGAGCACTGGGAGTATTGGGGGCCGTGGAGTGGTGGGGGTCTGCTCTGACTGTGAGACTGAGCACTGTGAGTGTAGTGGGTCGTGGAGTGGTGAGGGTCTGCTCTGACTGTGGGACTGAGCACTGTGAGTGTAGTGGGTGGTGGAGTGGTGAGGGTCTGCTCTGACTGTGAGACTGAGCACTGTGAGTGTAGTGGGTGGTGGAGTGGTGAGGGTCTGCTCTGACTGTGAGACTGAGCACTGTGAGTGTAGTGGGTCGTGGAGCAGTGTGGGGGTCTGCTCTGACTGTGAGACTGAGCACTGTGAGTGTAGTGGGTGGTGGAGTGGTGAGGGTCTGCTCTGACTGTGAGACTGAGCACTGTGAGTGTAGTGGGTGGTGGAGTGGTGAGGGTCTGCTCTGACTGTGAGACTGAGCACTGTGAGTGTAGTGGGTCGTGGAGCAGTGTGGGGGTCTGCTCTGACTGTGAGACTGAGCACTGTGAGTGTAGTGGGTGGTGGAGTGGTGAGGGTCTGCTCTGACTGTGAGACTGAGCACTGTGAGTGTAGTGGGTGGTGGAGTGGTGAGGGTCTGCTCTGACTGTGAGACTGAGCACTGTGAGTGTAGTGGGTGGTGGAGTGGTGAGGGTCTGCTCTGACTGTGAGACTGAGCACTGTGAGTGTAGTGGGTGGTGGAGTGGTGAGGGTCTGCTCTGACTGTAAGACTGAGCACTGTGAGTGTAGTGGGTGGTGGAGCATGTATACAGCAAGTAGCCAAAGCTCATGTAATCCAGAGCGTTTACAGGCTGCAGCTTCCACGACCCTTCTTCTGCTCACTGCTCCTCAAACTGACCATCAAAAGATTTAAGATACGACTTTTATAAGTGTTGTTTAAACAGTTCAGTGGCTACAGAGCTGTTGATCTGGCTGGTGTTCTTTAGGAAAACTGTGGAAACAGCACTGATAAAAGGTCCACCTTGGGAATTTAGCCAGAGGCCATTCATTCATCTCCATGTTGTGATGTTAAAGCCTTCAGATGTTTAAACCACCTTTAGTCCCAAAGAGTTCCAGTATGTGCTTTTAACAAATCATTATTTAGGCAAAATCTTCTCTTCAAACCAAGGTGAACGTGAAGTTCTGCGTTGAAGACAAATATACTCGAAAGGATTAGCTTTATGCTACCAAAGCATTTCACTCAAAAGTACACCGCTACTTTAAAGGTGCGATATGTAAGATTTTTTGTGTAGACTATTACAAAAGTCGCTGCAATTATCAGGAGAATGTAAATAAATAATAGTTTTGTCGTGTAATATCTGAAACAGCCCAAAAGTAGAGGTTGAAGAAGTAGTGCTGCTACTCTGAAGGAAGTCATGTTGTAAGTGCTGCTCCCAGTTAGATCATTTAAGAACAATTACCCAATGAAAGAACAGTAAACACTGCTGTCTGCTCCTGACAAGAATCCACGCTCGGCAGCACACAAACGATGTAGATATTAAATGAAGAAAATTTAAAGGAGCAATTTGTAATATTACACAACTGTTGAGTTCATACACCAACCAGTAGGGGGCAACATATCACCATAAATTTGTGTGCCCCCCCTTACTGTAAAAAACAAGGAAATGGAAATGTTAGCACTGAGGTACCGAGTGGTATAACAAGACAGGACAGGCCAGGGCTAGCTGGCTAGGGGGCTAATATGTTAGGGGGCTAACTTCAGTAGATGTCTCTGCAATACAACACACAGACCTCAAAACTATTATTTGTTTTGTTGATAATTGTAATTAATTCTGGAACTTTCTAAACTAAAAAAAACACATATTGCACCTTTAAAGCCAACTTTTGCTTCTTGAATTGCATCCACACTATATTCTCCCTAGAAAAACACTGACCTATAAAACGGAGCCTAAGGTCACCATGCTTATCGTCAAGTATCGGGTACAGGGATCTAAAGCCCCCCCTAGTACTGAGCTGTGGAGCAGTGGAACTGTGTTCTCTGGACTGATGGAGTTGGGGAGAGGATGAACTGATCATCCAGCATCAGTACCTGACCTCATTAATGCTGTAGTGAATGCCGAGTGCAGGCAGATTCTCACAGCAATGTTTCAACATCTAGTGTAAAGCATTTCAGAAGAGTAGAGGCTGTAACTACAGCAGAGGAGAAACAAACTCACTATTAATACCTTCATTTCAAACATTCTCAGAACTGATGGAACTCCACCTACTGCCTTCAGGAGAAGTCAGATAATGAAGACCTGATCATCTAGCATCAGCTCCTGACCTCACTAATGCTGTAGTGAATGCTGAGTGCAGTCAAATCCTCACAGCAATGTTCCAACAACTAGTTTAAAGCATTTCGGAAGAGTTAATTTGAGATGAAACGCTGACGAGCAGGCGTCTACACTAGCTTTTGGGCATAAATTAAAAAGTCAGCCATTTGAGAAGAAGGTAAACTGACGGGCTTCATGAGGTGCAGCTTGAGTCGGATGAAATATATATCAGAGCTGGACAAACACAAAAGCATGGGCTCCTCAGGCCAAGCTGGGGCAGCAGGTCCCCGACTGAATAGCTGTGATTGAAGTGACTCACGGATAAATGTGCAGCTCCGGGCCTTCATGTAATCAGAGTCACTCGTGAATCAGCTTCCACTGGGTCACTCGGCACAGCCAGAACAGCGTGCATACAAAGTAAGAGCATAAAAAATGGCGTGAAAATTCATTGGTTCATTATAGTCTATTGATCTGAAGGTGGTGACTCAACTGCGGCGATCTGGGAATCTTAATACTGATTGAATGGTAACAGCTAGTGCACAGCAAGCTCACACAGCTTTCCAGCTACGCTCACTCAGAACTTCATTTACTGGTTAGGCCTCAAGTTCAGCAGCAATGACAAGCATCAACAACCATCGACCCCTCCAAGCAGCTGGTCTGAAGTTGAAGCTAAGTGTGGCATATGAAGCAGGAGAACCCTATAAAAAGCACTTCCAGCTGAACGACCATTAAAGGAGCAGTCTGTAAGATGACTCTAAGCAGTTAGGGGGCAGCATATCATCAGAAGGTTATGGTGTCCACCCCTATAGTAAGAAACAAGGGGATGCACAGCCCCTCCTCCTCAATGATAGCATCCACATCTGTTTACTTACAGTTAAGCTTCAAACTTCATACGTTTACGCTCCAGGATCATCTCCAGTGGTGGGAACAGCTCCAGTGGTAGCTCTTCTTCTCTATTCTTCTTTAACTCTATTTGTAACTCTTCTTTTGTTGCTGCTAAGCTTAGTTTCTCATTGGCAGCGCTTGCTCACCAAGAGCTTCAGCCATTGGTATGTTAACTGTTCTTTCATTGGCTGCCTGTTTTTAAATGATCTAACTGGGAGCAGCACCTTCATTACGACTGACCAGAGATCAGAATACAGCAGCACTACTTCCTCATCCTCACATGATGGACTGATTCCACTCCACAATACTGTGACTCACTATCACCTCTTCAGGTACAAAGTGGTACTACAGTGACTCACTATCACCTCTTCAGGTGCAAAGTGATACTGCAGTGACTCACTATCACCTTCAGGTACAAAGTGGTCCTACAGTGACTCACTATCACCCCTTCAGGTACAAAGTGATACTGCAGTGACTCACTATCACCTCTTCAGGTGCAAAGTGATACTGCAGTGACTCACTATCACCTCTTCAGGTGCAAAGTGATACTGCAGTGACTCACTATCACCTCTTCAGGTACAAAGTGGTACTACAATGACTCACTATCACCTCTTCAGGTACAAAGTGGTACCACAGTGACTCACTATCACCTCTTCAGGTGCAAAGTGGTACTACAGTGACTCACTATCACCTCTTCAGGTACAAAGTGGTGATGTAATGCTTAGCAATCTGGAATATTTCAAAATGAGCCAGTTAAGCTGACTCATGGTGGTCAAGGACACATCTGGAGGACTGACAAAACTCTCATTAAGACAAAAAGCCAAAGTGGTGGTCCACCATTCTACTCAGCAGCTTTACTTGCTTTAACCATGATCTGCATAGAAGTGTTATCAGAAGGAAAGCTTACCTCATCAATGTCTACTAAAAATGTAACTATGCCAGAGGCAGAGCGGAAACAAGCGTTGCTGACTGTTAAGGTGAAAAGTAAACTCTTTGGCTGCATTTGATGAAAGGAACACCGTGCCAACTGTTAAAGCTAATGAGCAGCTTGATTTACAGCTCTCTGTCAAACACTCCTAGCTCTGCCCCGCCCTCATATCCAGCTTTTATGAGACACTAACTGGACCAAACATGTCACAATGTGTATACAAACAGCTCTGAAACATAAAGAAGGGTTGACAGGAGGTTTAGCTTGTTATCTTTTGGTTATGCTGGTTAGTGTTAGCTCTCTAAGGTTCTCTGACACTAGTTTGTTTTGGGCGAGGCCAGAGAAATCAGCCTTGTGTTTGGTCAGGAATGTTTACAGAAGCGTTACTCATGATTAGGACCCCCAGTTTACATGGAGAGGAGAGAAATATGGTGAAAGACATTACTGTGCAAAGGTCTTAGGCTCCTAAGCTGATAGTTTAAAAGCCTTTATCTGATCAATAAGTGTATGTTTACCAGTAAGAACAGCAGATCTGATAAGAACAGATGTAAATAATCATACATACAATACAAAGTAACATGAATATGTTATTGTGAGAGAAGTAGATCAGATCTTGATCCAGTTTGAAGAACAAAGTTAGGTTCCAGATTTCTCCTGGACGCCCCAGACATTGTATGAATGTGTTCAGTTCCTTCAGCAGCAAATCTTGATTTAGTTTAATGAAGTACTGAGCCGTCAAAGCAGGTATTAGATGAGAACTGTAAATAATACTGGGTTGTTTAGGAGAAGCTTGGAAAGGGTTAAATAAACACACGGTATGTAAAAGTACTACATACTGTAGCTGAAGCTTTAGGAATGGCCGTCACAGACTTGAACATCATTGCTGGTAGATGTTAACTATCATCACTGTTCAGGGAAAAACAAGTGTCTCCAAAGTGGCAACTTCCCAGGAGACTGAAATAAAACCCTTTCTTTCCTTATAATAGAAGTTAATGGAACCAGACTGGTGGTCTCCAGTCCCATTCATACATGATAATAATAAATAATCGAATCAAATGGTTGTGAAACGTGAGCAGCTCTGAATCATTTCTTAAAGAAATCTAATGGAATCGGAGATTTGACTCATAAAGAGAGAAAGTCTCAGCCGCTCCGCCTTCCCTCTTTTCTCTCCATCTGTCTCAGGCCTGGCCGAGAGAGCAGAGCCGAGGGGACGTGAGCTGAATTCCTCGACGCTGATGTTTGGTGGCGTTGTCGGCCCACGCTGCTGCTGCTGCGCCACTGAAAGTTGTTTTGAAGTCACCGGCTTCGTTTCCAGCCCCGAGTTCTGGTGACACTAATGACCCCGTCACCGTAGCGCTGCTGCTTTATGTCACAACGGCGCCCTCAATTACAAGCGGAGTGACCAGCGCGGTTTACAGCGCCGCTGACTAAAACCTTGTGGCAGCGAAAAGCTGCCTGAACACGGACGTCTGCTGAACTGGAAGTGGTCAGACGTTGTTATTATTATTCAAGCTGCACGTCCGTTCCTTGACCAGAGCGCTGGGCTGCCGCCAGCTTTGCTATTATGGATATTAAAATGCATCGGAGGGGATAGTTTGGGCGGTTATGATCAGGACTAAAAGAGAATTTGAACTTATTCCATGGGCAGGAAGTGGTGGCGTGAGAAGTTTCGGGTCAAAATAACTCGGATGTTTCAGCTTATCAGAAGCCTTTTGGTCAGATCTGATCTTTTTCTTCTCGTTCGTATGAGCAGTGAAGTGGTTTTAAAATGTGAGTTATTTTGATTCTCTCTGGAGTTTTAATGTGTTTCTGGTCATATAATCACACAAAACAGTATTTTATTATCAACTCTGTAACGAGTCCTTCACCATTTACACTTTTATACTCCAGACATTAGCATTTATGCTAGTGAATTTTTAAGCCTCAAGGTGCGTCCGAAATCATCTACTAGTCAGTAGGTACTGGATTAGAGTCAGTACATGCTGCTTGAGCGTCAGACTAGTAGGCAGTAGGAGAGTTTTAGTACCACACAATCTCAGACGTACTACGTCCACCATTTTACCAGCGTCCTGTGACGCAAGACGTCAGACCACCACCGTAAAAGTCCTGCTATTCATTTAAAAGCTCGTTTACTGACAGATTTAGATCTTTTAGTGACTCTGATCTGTGTTTTTATCTGATTATGTATCAGACGGTGTGGAGCTGTAGATCAGAGAAGATGAAACGAGAGGAATGTAGTCATTGTTTATCTCAGCAGTAGCGCTAACTTCTGTAGCAGCAGTTCAGTAGCCGTAGCTACGTACACACAGCCGACGTTCAGCTTCACACCGTTTATTTACTCCACTTTGAATTCATCCACGGCTCCAGGTGAATCATGGGATACACAGTGTGCTGTGTTCACCTACATACAAATAGCTGCTGATTCAGGAGGTCATCCGGGTACCGTTCACCTACTACTCAATACCTACTGAGTATTCAGACATACTAGACACGCTCACCTACTGATTTACTACTGAGTATTCAGACATACTAGCCACACTTGCCTACTGATTTACTACTGAGTATTCAGACATACTAGCCACACTCGCCTACTGATTTACTACTGAGTATTCAGACATACTAGCCACACTCGCCTACTGATTTACTACTGAGTATTCAGACATACTAGCCACACTCGCCTACTGATTTACTACTGAGTATTCAGACATACTAGCCACACTCGCCTACTGATTTACTACTGAGTATTCAGATATACTAGCCACGCTCGCCTACTGATTTACTACTGAGTATTCAGACATACTAGCCGCGCTCGCCTACTGATTTACTACTGAGTATTCAGACATACTAGCCACACTCGCCTACTGATTTACTACTGAGTAGTAGGTAAGTAGCCGATTTCGGACGCACGTCCAGGCTATTGTTTTGGATGCCAGCTGGTAGCTTAGCAACCAGCTAAACCATTGGTGGCGTGCTGCAGTGGGCGGGAACAAGCCGTGACGCAGTCTCTCTCTAACTAGAGCGTCTCAGTAATCTGTTTTATGAGGAGAGATGAGGAGAGAACGCTGCTACTTACACAGCTGCTACATAGACAGCCTACTTACACACTCACTAGGTTTCGAGACTATTGGAACTAAGCCTTCAGTTCAGACTGAATAAACAACCCACCTCTATGACGATGCTCATTTCTGCTAGTGCCCCTATGGGGTTTCAGTAATATGTAAAAGACCCAATCATATACACATAGTCGACTCACATTATTATGACCAAAAGCTAATATCCAGAGTGGACTGGGAGTATCAATAAGGTCCTGGTAGGTGGTCACAGGTATCTAAAGCTATACAGTGCATCCCACAGTTGCTGGAGGGAGCATGGAGAAGGATCCATAAAGCCAACACCACCATCCAGGTGGTCCTACAGATGCTCAGTTGGGTTCAAGTCTGGGGAATTAGTGGTCTAGAGTAGTACTCAGAGGTCTTGGTCAGCTCTTCCAACCAATACTGGACATTTCTAGTCGTGTGACGTGTCGCATTGTCTTGCTGGTGTTCTGACCTGGTCTAGGGTCAGGCCGTAACAGAAATTGAGAGTGGGTTCTCTCCTCTGACCTCTGCCAGACCAAACACTGGACACTGTTTAAACCAGAAAACTGGTTGGTTATTGTCAACAAATGAGTGATAGATGGGACAGTGGCTTCAGGGACGGGCAAACGCCAAAATAACAAAACAACTAAAGAAAACCTGAAAACAAAGCAAACAAAAATACACAAAGCTACCCCTAACTCCCCCTAACTGCCCCTAACTCCCTACCACATACCAGGAGAAAAGAGTAGATAAACAAAAGGCACCCGTCCTCTACGTCCCACAGAGGTTTTACAGAGTCTAACAAAGCTGTAGCTAAATGTACAGATGTAGTGGAGAGTGTTGGGCTGGTCTGGGCAGGAGTTGTTTCAGGTCAGGTCAAAGGAGGGAACCCTGAACGTCTCCTCAAGATGGCCAATTGACAACCTTTTATACTGCAAGGCTCCCCCTAGTTGTCAGTCGTGGACCTGCACACAATGTCACAAAAAACACAAACATGGCTAGTATGACCCGGGGTCGTAACACTGGAAGATCCCATAAGCATGTATGGTGTACGTGATCTGCAAGGATGAATTCAGACCCTTCCACATGGATGAGTGGGTCCAGAGAATGTTACGAAAACATGATCAAGACCATAACACTGCCATCTACATGCTGCTGCTCTGGAAAGTGGGACTCCACTGTGTATATTCCCACCAAGTTTACAGTGGTTATAGATCGGCTGCTGCCGTCTGGCGTCGCTAGCAGCTTAAAACCTGGTTAAATTGTGGCTAGAAGGTCCTGAGGATTCCCCACTGCCCAAAACCTGTGGTCAAACTTCTCCATTGCTTGGAATTATTAAAAATCAGATCAGATTTTCTTTAACGTAGTTGAGGTCAAGGATAAGGCCGCCCATTGATGCCACCTAACAAGAACCCAGCTTCATCAAAATGTGCACGGCTGCCTGATGTACTTCAGACTGTCTGAGGCAGAGAGAAGTCGTTCTCTGAGTTTAATGGAGAGCGATGTTAGTGAGGGTGTGTTTTATTAATGAACCACATATTTATCCAGTCAGAAAAGACAAACAAATGACTCTTAAAAGGGCTATTAGTCTCAAAGTGGCTGCACAGTCTTTTAGCTCTCGCTGAGGCGGATTCGTCATCGTCTGCTGAGGAATGCTAAGGGGGCTGTTGCTGTCTGGTCTCGATGGTGGGTGAGGAGGAGTCTTCCAGCTCTGACGAACTACATTGATGTTAAAGGTTTATTACTTTCACCCTGTATCCACACTCATCGGCCTTTTGAGCCTTGGTTTTCTCGGCCTGTTTACGATGCAGTATTACCTGGTTTGGTTAGGTCGCCTCCAACCACACTTTTGCTGTACATGACGGATTACAAACTCACACAAACTAAACCACAGCCCAGCAAAGAGTGCGTAAGCAACACATGTATGCTGGGTCCTCAATGTCTAAAGTTTTGGGGGGGATATCTCTATCTATCTATCTATCTATCTATCTATCTATCTATCTATCTATCTATCTATCTGTGGGTATCTATCTATCTATCTATCTATCTATCTATCTATCTATCTATCTATCTATCTATCTATCTATCTATCTGTCTGTCTGTCTGTGTATCTGAGTTTATCTATCTATCTATCTATCTATCTATCTATCTATCTATCTATCTATCTATCTATCTATCTGTCTGTCTGTCTGTCTGTCTGTGTATCTGAGTTTATCTATCTATCTATCTATCTATCTATCTATCTATCTGTGGGTATCTATCTATCTATCTATCTATCTATCTATCTATCTATCTATCTATCTATCTATCTATCTATCTATCTATCTATCTATCTGTCTGTCTGTCTGTCTGTGTATCTGAGTTTATCTATCTATCTATCTATCTATCTATCTATCTATCTATCTATCTATCTATCTATCTATCTATCTATCTATCTATCTGTGGGTACCTATCTATCTATCTATCTATCTATCTATCTATCTATCTATCTATCTATCTATCTATCTGTCTGTCTGTCTGTCTGTGTATCTGAGTTTATCTATCTATCTATCTATCTATCTATCTATCTATCTATCTATCTATCTATCTATCTATCTGTCTGTCTGTGTATCTGAGGTTATCTATCTATCGATCTATCGATCTATCTGTCTGTCTGTGTATCTGAGTTTATCTATCTATCGATCTATCTGTGTGTATCTGTCTATCTATCTATTGATCTATCTATCTGTCCATCTATCTATTTATCTGTCTATCTATCTATCTGTCCATCTATCTGTCTATTTATCTATCTATCTATCGATCTATCTATCTGTCATCTATCTGTCTGTTTATCTGTCTATCTATCTGTGTATCTGTCTATCTATCTATCGATCTATCTATCTGTCCATCTATCTATCTATCTATCTATCTATCTATCTATCTATCTATCTATCTATCTATCTATCTATCTGTCTGTCTGTCTGTCTGTCTGTCTGTCTGTCTGTCTGTCTGTCTGTCTGTCTGTGTATCTGAGTTTATCTATCTATCGATCTATCTATCTATCTATCTATCTATCTGTCTGTCTGTGTATCTGAGTTTATCTATCTATCGATCTATCGATCTATCTGTCTGTCTGTGTATCTGAGTTTATCTATCTATCGATCTATCTGTGTGTATCTGTCTATCTATCTATTGATCTATCTATCTGTCCATCTATCTATTTATCTGTCTATCTATCTATCTGTCCATCTATCTGTCTATTTATCTATCTATCTATCGATCTATCTATCTGTCATCTATCTGTCTGTTTATCTGTCTATCTATCTGTGTATCTGTCTATCTATCTATCGATCTATCTATCTGTCCATCTATCTGTCTATCTATCTATCAATCTATCTATCTGTCTATCTATCTGTCCATCTATCTGTCTATTTATCTGTCGATCTATCTATCTGTATTTTTCTGTCTATCTGTATTTTTCTGTCTATCTGTGTGAATCTGTCTATCGATCTATCTGTCCATCTGTCTATTTATCTGTGTATCTATCTATCTATCTATCAGTCTATCTATCTGTCCATCTATCTGTCTATTTATCTGTCTATGTCTATATATCTATCTATCTGTGTGTATCTGTCTATCTATCTATCGATCTATTTATCTGTCCATCTATCTGTCTATTTATCTGTCTATCTATCAATCTATCTGCCCTTCTATCTGTATTTCTCTATCTATCTATCAATCTATCTATCTGTCCATCTATCTGTCTATTTATCTGTCTATCTATATCAATCTATCTATCTATCTAACTATCTATCTATGTCTATATATATATCTATCTGTATTTTTCTATCTGTATTTTTCTGTCTATCTGTGTGAATCTGTCTATCGATCTATCTGTCCATCTGTCTATTTATCTGTGTATCTATCTGTGTGTATCTATCTATCTATCTATCTATCTATCTATCTATCTATCTATCTATCAGTCTATCTATCTGTCCATCTATCTGTCTATTTATCTGTCTATGTCTATATCTATCTATCTGTGTGTATCTGTCTATCTATCTATCGATCTATCTATCTGTCCATCTATCTGTCTATTTATCTGTCTATCAATCTATCTGCCCTTCTATCTGTATTTATCTATCTATCTATCAATCTATCTATCTGTCCATCTATCTGTCTATTTATCTGTCTATCTATATCAATCTATCTATCTATCTATCTATCTATCTATCTATCTATCTATCTATCTATCTATCTATCTATCTATCTATCTATCTATCTATCTATCTATCTATCTGTCAGTAGAGAATATGTTAAAGGAAACATAACGTAGCTCCACCAGCTTCCAGCAAGAACCCACATCCAGCAGCAAACCAAAAACCAGATAAATAAAACTTAACCTTCGCTGCTACTGAATAATATTACAGTCTACACTGATTAACACGCATTAGTTTGGATTGACTGAATTTTAGAAATGTGCTGCATCTTGTGGAAAGATCAACAGGTAGGTTAATTACTGGTAGGTAAGAGTTAATAAAGTAGTAATGCAGTCAGTTCATTAGCAGTTATTGACAAGCTGTTGACTTAATAAAGCTTAAATAGGGCATAAAAACCAACACACAATAACGAGGAGAAGCTTGATGACATGGTTGTAAAGGGCAGCCTGTTAAGCCAGAGAGAACAAATTATTATTCTTAATTTAACTGCGAGTGCACATGGTCAGTGAAGAATCTCCTCTCCAACATAACAAACTTCATACAAAGTAAATAATTCATTAGTGGCTACAGATATGAACGGATATAAGCAGATATAAACAGATATAAACATATATGAACGGATATAAGCAGATATAAACGGATATAAGCAGATATAAACGGATATAAGCAGATATAAACAGATATAATCAGATATGAGCAGATTTAAACAGATATGAACAGGTATAAACAAGTATAAACAGATATGAGCAGATATGAACAGATATAAACAGATATGAACGGATATAAGCAGATATAAGCAGATATGAACAGATATAAACAGATATGAATGTATATAAGCAGATATGAACCGATATGAACAGATATAAACAGTTATAAATGGATATAAGCAGATATGAACAGATATGAACGGATATGAACAGATATAAACAGTTATGAATGGATGTAAGCAGATATAAACAGATATAATCAGATATGAGCAGATATGAACAGATATAAACAGTTATGAACGGATATAAGCAGATATGAACAGATATGAACGGATATAAGCAGATATGAACGGATATGAATGGATATAAACAGATATGAACGAATATGAATGATATAAACAGATATGAACGGATATGAACAGATATGAGCAGATATGAACGGATATGAACAGATATGACTGGATATGAGCACATATGAGCGCATATGAACGGATATGAACAGATATGAGCAGATATGAACGGATATAAACAGATATGAACAGATATGAACGGATATGAACGGATATAAACAGATATGAACGGATATAAACAGATATGAACGGATATAAACAGATATGAACGGATATAAGCAGATACGAACAGATATGAGCACATATGAGCAGATATGAGCAGATATGAGCGCATATGAACAGGTATGAGCAGGTATGAACAGATGTGAACAGGTATGAGCAGGTATGAGCAGGTATGAGCAGGTGTGAACAGATGTGAGCAAATATGAGCAGATATGAGCAGGTATGAGCAGATATGAACAGATATGACCAGGTATGAGCAGGTATGAACAGATATGAACAGATATGACCAGGTATGAGCAGGTATGAACAGATATGAACAGATATGAACAGGTATGAGCAGATATGAGCAGATATGAACGGTGAACATGCCTTATCTGTGAGCTCTGTGTGATTTTTATACCAGTTGCCCTTTTCGCATGTCAGGCCGAGCTCCCCTCGGCTTAAGCTGCTCTGGTTGTTATTAGGAAAGGCGAAACTGGTCTCAGATCAACATTTAAAAGCCAATTTCCACTGCGGCTCCCTCTCCTCTGCCCTGCTGCCTCCGTGGCTCTGACCTCCACTAATTCTGCCGCTTAAAATCTCATTTCATAGGCAATTAGCCTTTAGCCTTGGCTAAACTCGCTTCTGCTGTGTTTTTCTTTCATGTCTGTGTTCTCTTATGTTCTCTTATGTCTGGTTATTTTTTCATTCTGCTGTTAGAGGCCAGAACATGAACGTCCAGTTGAATGACCATTTCATCTTCACATGTTCTTATTAATCATTTTATTGTTTATATTAAAATTCTGATGCTGTTAATGTTCTCTGAGCTTTTATCTATCTATGTATCTATCTATCTATCTATCTATCTGTGGGTATCTATCTATCTATCTATCTATCTATCTATCTATCTATCTATCTATCTATCTTTCTATCTATCAATCTATCTGTGGGTATCTATCTATCTATCTATTAGATATCTGTCTGTTACATAACTTGGGATGGTCTGTCTGTTATTTTACAGAATAGATCTTTGTAGTTGGTATCTATCTATCTATCTATCTATCTATCTATCTATCTATCTATCTATCTATCTATCTATCTATCTATCTATCTATCTATCTATCTGTCTGTTACATAACTTCGGACGGTCTGTCTCTTATTTTACAGAATAGATCTTTGTAGTTGGTATCTATCTATCTATCTATCTATCTATCTATCTATCTATCTATCTATCTATCTATCTATCTATCTGTCTGTTACATAACTTGGGACGGTCTGTCTGTTATTTTACAGAATAGATCTTTGTAGTTGGTATCTATCTATCTATCTATCTATCTATCTATCTATCTATCTATCTATCTATCTATCTATCTGTCACATAACTTGGGACGGTCTGTCTCTTATTTTACAGAATAGATCTTTGTAGTTGGTATCTATCTATCTATCTATCTATCTATCTATCTATCTATCTATCTATCTATCTATCTATCTATCTATCTATCTATCTATCTATCTAGTGAGTGACTGGTTATGAGCTGTGCTGAGTGTGAGCTGTAGTGATCTGTGTGATGCTGTTGGCCCCTAACGCTGCTGCTGCTCCTGACGTGTTGATAAATACTCTTCTTCATCTAATCACTGCTATCTGTGGGCCGCATCATAATCATAATCATCATAGCCACACTTATTATGCTCGCGTATGACTATCAGCTACACTCACTCTTTCCCCCCTCGGAGGAAGTCTCCATCTTCTCCTGCCTTTCTCTCTCACACTCACTTAAAAGAGTCGTAATTAAAAAAGCGAGAGAGGAGAGGAAACACTTCCTCAGCTTAATTATCTCAGCCTGTGAGTGTGTCTTAACACTCCCGTGCTGGCGTAGTGAGGGGGATTTCATTTGAATAAAATTGAATTTAATCAGCGTAGAGAGAGAGAGAGAGAGAGAGAGAGAGAGAGAGACAGGAGGAGAAATATTTGCAGCCCTCTGGGTCAACATTACATGAAAAAGAAATTAAAACAAGCAAACATACTACTTCTGTGTGATGAGGGGTGGGGTTTGGGGGGGGGTGACAGTCCTAATTTGATTAGCTGACTCATGAATAGACTTGATTTTTCCTCAAAACACACACAGCCGCCATCTCACTCCATCCCTCTCTTTATGACACCAACGTTTACAGCTTTCTCTCAGTTTTCCACACGGTGGTCTGTTTTCTTATTTCCTCCATAGACAAGAACTATCTATCTATCTATCTATCTATCTATCTATCTATCTATCTATCTATCTATCTATCTGTTAGATAACTTGGGACAGTCTGTCTGTTATTTTACAGAATAGAGCTCTGTAGTTGGTATCTATCTATCTATCTATCTATCTATCTATCTATCTATCTATCTATCTATCTATCTATCTATCTATCTATCTATCTATCTGTTAGATAACTTGGGACAGTCTCTCTGTTATTTTACAGAATAGAGCTCTGTAGTTGGTATCTATCTATCTATCTATCTATCTGATAACTTGGGGCGGCATATCTGTTATTTTACAGAACAGAGCTTTGTAGTTGGTATCTATCTATCTATCTATCTATCTATCTATCTATCTATCTATCTATCTATCTATCTATCTATCTGTTAGATAACTTGGGACAGTCTGTCTGTTATTTTACAGAATAGAGCTCTGTTGTTGGTATCTATCTATCTATCTATCTATCTGATAACTTGGGACGGCATGTCTGTTATTTTACAGAACAGAGCTTTGTAGTTGGTATCTATCTATCTATCTATCTATCTATCTATCTATCTATCTATCTATCTATTAGATAACTTGGGACGGCATGTCTGTTACTTTACAGAATAGAGCTTTGTAGTTGGTATCTATCTATCTATCTATCTATCTATCTATCTATCTATCTATCTATCTATCTATCTATCTATCTATCTGATAACTTGGGACGGCATGTCTGTTATTTTACAGAATAGAGCTTTGTAGTTGGTATCTATCTATCTATCTATCTATCTATCTATCTATCTATCTATCTATCTATTAGATAACTTCGGATGGTCTGTTACTTTACAGAATAGAGCTTTGTAGTTGGAATCTATCTATCTATCTATCTATCTATCTATCTATCTATCTATCTATCTATCTATCTCATAACTTGGGATGGTCTGTCTGTTACTTTACAGAATAGAGCTTTGTAGTTGGAATCTCTATCTATCCAGCTATCTATCTAGCTAGCTAATGTTTCAGGAGGGTTTCTTTCTGGACGCAGTATGCTTTGGATCAAAGACGAATAAAAGGACCATCCAGACTGTGAACAGATCAGCACTCATGTATGCTCCAGCTTGCTGGGAGGGAAAACCAGCAGCCCTGTGTGGATAAGACTGAACAGCCCTGCTGTAGATGCTGTGGATGACGAGTTTACTTACATTCACTTAACAACAAATATGTTGTTTGACTGGCAGTGTTCTTTATTATCCATGTCCTGAAGCGCCGTCAACTTCTCTGGGCTCAGAAGCTTCCTGAATGGACCATCGCATAGTAAAAAAGTGAACTGTGGTCAAACAAATCAGTATTTCAGGTCTTACTTGGAAGGAATGGACACAATGTGTTTCGAAACGGAGATGAAAAGGACCATCCAGACTGTTATCAGCAGTCAGCGTGTCCAGTCTTACCCAGAAAGAACTGTTGTGGCTGCTGGTTTTACCCCCCAGCAAGCTGGAGCACGTCTGTCTGCTGATTGTTGAAATGAAAACCTGCTGTCACTCTGGCTCTTGGTGGATAAGACTGGGCACCTCTGCTCTACAGGGAGCACACATTTCTCCCACAACCTCTAGTGAACCATGAAATGAGGGGAGGAGCTGTATGTTTGAAATCTTCAGGATCGAGTGGAGTTAACACTCGCTGCACCAACCCTACCACCCCCAAAGCTACCTGTTTACTACCTCCCTCCTTAGATGAAGAAGGCTGTCTGTTATTGCCCCACCGCCTTCCTGCCATCCTCACCTACCTCAGGAGTGTTGTTTATGTTGTTAATTGAAACTACCCCAACGCTTTCCCCTCTCGCTATCAATCTGAACGTCTTGGCAACGCATACCCTAAATATAAGCATAATCAATCACAGGAGACATGTTTCGTGTCTGAAGTTGCCTGTTTAGTTCTATACTGGAGCTAAAAGACTATTTCAGGGTTGTTATGGTGACTGGAGTGAGAATATCTACTAGTACACTACTTAAAACGCTGGTTTTAACCCATAGTCATTAGCGTGTTGACCCATGGTCCTTAAACTGGTCCTCAGGGAAGCTCAGCCAGTCCACATCTTATTCTTAGGCGGCGGCAGTTCAATGATTTTGCTAATTTCTAATTAAGCACTAGGTTTGTAACCACACAATGTTGGAACAGCAGCTGCCTTCCAAAGCCTGGGCTGCAGCCTAGGGCCAGCCCTCGGTAGGACTGGGTTACTCTTCACACTAATGGAAGAGTGTAAGGAGACTGCGTCATGATGACATCACCAGAGAGCTCTTGTGGCAATCAGCCTCTTAAAGAATAACTGGGATTAAAAATAAAATGCTCTAAAGCTACATGTGTGGTAGCTTGGTTAGCATTTCCTACTGTGGCGAACAAGCTTTTGCAGCATTAAATAATTCAGATTAGGCTCAGTTTTCTGCTATTTTTTAAAAATACTGTTCTTCTGCTTATGTGTGCAGTGATTTGTGGGTAACCAAGGTCCTGGAGTGATACATCAGTTGCATCCTTGAAATCAATCGGCTGTTTACGAAGATCCTTCACTTTGGAACAGCCTTCGACGATGTTGCGGCTGAGAAATGCAGCTACTTCGGCTGCAGCCTACACTTTGGAACACAGTGTTTCTTATTCTGACCCAATAGATATTTCATGTTTTGTTTGGTCAACTTTTTATTTAAAGTATTTGCTCGTCTGCCTTCACACGTATTCTTAATCCATAGGGTTTAATATGGTGTCGGCCCAACCTTTGCAGCTATAACAGCTTTTTCTGGAAAGTCTCTCCACACGGTTTAGGAGAGTGTTTATGGGAATGTTTGACCGTTCTTCCAGAAGACCATTGGTGAGGTCAGACACTGATGTTGGACGAGAAGGCCTAGCTCGCAGTCTCCGCTCTAATTCATCCCAAAGATGTTCTACCAGGTTGAGGTCAGGACTCTGTGCAGGCCAGTCAAGTTCTTCCACACCAAACTCGCTCCTCCATGTCTTTATGGAGCTGCTTTGTGCACTGGTGGGCAGTCATGTTGCCAAACTTTACATTGCCAGACAGAGAAGCATGATTGGTCACTCCAGAGAACACATCTCCACTGCTCTAGAGTCCAGCGCCGGCGTGCTTTACTCCACTGCATCTGACGCTCTGCATTGTTCTTGGTGATGTAAAGCTTGGATGCAGCTGCTCGGCCATAGAAACCCATTCCATGAAGCTCTCTACGCTCTGTTCTTGAGCTGATCTGAAGGCCACATGAAGTTTGGAGGTCTGTAGTGATGGACTCTGTAGAAAGTTGGTGACCTCTGTGCACTATGCTCCTCAGCATCCGCTGACCCGCTCTGTCATTGTACGTGTTCTACCACTTGGTGTCTGAGTTGTTGTCATTCCCAATCACTTCCATTTTGTTAGAACTCCACTGACAGTCCACTGTGGAATATTTAGTAGTGAGGAAACTTCACCACTGGACTTGTTGCACAGGTGGCGTCCTATCACGGTACCACGCTGGAGTTCACTGAGCTCCTGAGAGAGACCCACTCTTTACTAATGTGTGTAGAAGCAGTCTGCATGACTAGGTGCTTGGTTTTATACACCTGTGGCCATTGAAGTGATTTGAAACACCTGATTACCTGGTTTTGAGGTTGTAGTAAATGGTTTTGAAGCAGATATATTAAAGAAGCAGTTTAAACTCAAATTATATACAGAATGTGAAGAAATAACAGTTTTAATGTTGTATCCAAGACGTCCATGTGTCATGTTGGAAAGATATTCACTGAACCAATCCAACGCGATGCAGATATATCACATCTTAACAACAACAAGCATTTAAGTCTCCCTCACCACAAACCGGGCACCTCCCACAAACCTCCTCACACGATTGCTTTGCATAGCCATGCCCCCCGTTCTCCTATAGTTGTAGTGGCATGAGGTTCGTTTTATGTGTGAAGTGGCCTGAAGCATGTTAATCGTTGTACATTCACTTCTACATTAGCCTTGTAGCTCCAGTGCACAGCTAAAGCAGCAAACTTCACACAGCCAACACGTCTGATTGACTACATTCAGGCTAAGAATGGGGTGCATTTGATCTCTCGTTCAGCTGCTGCTTTAAGTTCCCTGCTGGTGAATGGCCCTGTTTGACTGCAGCCCTGGTTAGTTCACCATCCGGCTGAGCCCCTTTATAAATGAAGCGGGCATTCAGATAATTAAAGCCAAGATGCTCCGACATAATTCTTAATTAAGCAGTAATGCGATAAAGAAGATAGAGGGCTGAAGCTGTGCTCTCCGAGCGAGAGAGGCTTTGTAATGATGTGATTAATAGAGATGTTTAAGGGGCTGCGGAGACCCCCTCCAAGGCCATTCTGCGGCAGCTCCTCCGACGTTCCCTCTAATGCCTGTAATCCATTCCCGGGCGAGCCGACTGAGGAGAACTCAAGCTGGCGAGCGGTGCGGAACTTAACTTCTTGACTCGTTCTTCATAAGCAGGGCAACAAACCTGGAGTGAACGCAGGTCATCACTCCGCTTCAGACGGAAGACTTTAAATCAGATCTCCAAGTTTACCGGAGTAACGTTCCGCTGGAACGACGGATAAAGTCCCAGCAAAGTGCTCAACTCATCTGACTGAACTTTCTCTGATAACATACAAACTGAGAGAGAGAGATTGAGAGATTGAGAGAGGAGTGGGAGAGAGAGAGAAGAGAGTGTGAAGAGATTGGGAAGAGAGGGATGGCGAGAGAGAAGCAGTGAGTGAGAATGTGTCCAGACAGAGAAAGAAGGAGGAAAAAAGAGAGAGAAGTGAAAGATGGATGCCGAGAGAGAGAGAGAGAGAGAGAGAGAGAGAGAGAGATAGATTGAGAGAGGATTGGGAGAGAGAGGGAAGAGAGTGTGAAGAGATTGGGAAGAGAGGGATGGTGAGAGAGAAGCAGTGAGTGAGAATGTGTCCAGACAGAGAAAGAAGGAGGAAGAAAGAGAGAAAAGTGAGAGATGGATGCCAAGAGGAGAGAAGAGAGGGAGAGAGAGAGAGAGGAGAGATTGAGAGAAGAGTGGGAGAGAGAGGGAAGAGAGTGCAAAGAGATTGGGAAGAGAGGGATGGCGAGAGAGAAGCAGTGAGTGAGAATGTGCCCAGACAGAGAAAGAAGGAGGGAGAAAGAGAGAAAAGTGAAAGATGGAGAGGGAGAGAGATTGAGAGAGGAGTGGGAGAGAGAGAGAAGAGAGTGCGAAGAGATTGGGAAGAGAGGGATGGCGAGAGAGAAGCAGTGAGTGAGAATGTGTCCAGACAGAGAAAGAAGGAGGAAAAAAGAGAGAGAAGTGAAAGATGGATGCCGAGAGAGAGAGAGAGAGATAGATTGAGAGAAGAGTGGGAGAGAGAGGGAAGAGAGTGTGAAGAGATTGGGAAGAGAGGGATGGCGAGAGAGAAGCAGTGAGTGAGAATGTGTCCAGACAGAGAAAGAAGGAGGAAGAAAGAGAGAAAAGTGAGAGATGGATGCCAAGAGGAGAGAAGAGAGGGAGAGAGAGAGAGAGTAGAGGGAGAGAGATTGAGAGAAGAGTGGGAGAGAGAGGGAAGAGAGTGCAAAGAGATTGGGAAGAGAGGGATGGCGAGAGAGAAGCAGTGAGTGAGAATGTGTCCAGACAGAGAAAGAAGGAGGAAGAAAGAGAGAAAAGTGAGAGATGGATGCCAAGAGGAGAGAGAGAGAGAGAGAGAGAGAGAGAGAGATAGATTGAGAGAGGAGTGGGAGAGAGAGGGAAGAGAGTGTGAAGAGATTGGGAAGAGAGGGATGGCGAGAGAGAAGCAGTGAGTGAGAATGTGTCCAGACAGAGAAAGAAGGAGGAAGAAAGAGAGAAAAGTGAGAGATGGATGCCAAGAGGAGAGAGAGAGAGAGAGAGAGAGAAGAGTGGGAGAGAGAGATTGAGAGAGGAGTGGGAGAGAGAGGGAAGAGAGTGTGAAGAGATTGGGAAGAGAGGGATGGCGAGAGAGAAGCAGTGAGTGAGAATGTGTCCAGACAGAGAAAGAAGGAGGAAGAAAGAGAGAAAAGTGAAAGATGGAGAGAGAGAGAGAGATTGAGAGAGGAGTGGGAGAGAGAGGGAAGAGAGTGTGAAGAGATTGGGAAGAGAGGGATGGCGAGAGAGAAGCAGTGAGTGAGAATGTGTCCAGGCAGAGAAAGAAGGAGGAAAAAAGAGAGAGAAGTGAAAGATGGATGCCGAGAGAGAGAGTGAGAGAGAGAGAGAGAGAGAGAGAGAGAGAGAGAGAGAGATAGATTGAGAGAGGAGTGGGAGAGAGAGGGAAGAGAGTGTGAAGAGATTGGGAAGAGAGGGATGGCGAGAGAGAAGCAGTGAGTGAGAATGTGTCCAGACAGAGAAAGAAGGAGGAAGAAAGAGAGAAAAGTGAGAGATGGATGCCAAGAGGAGAGAAGAGAGGGAGAGAGAGAGAGAGGAGAGGGAGAGAGATTGAGAGAAGAGTGGGAGAGAGAGGGAAGAGAGTGCAAAGAGATTGGGAAGAGAGGGATGGCGAGAGAGAAGCAGTGAGTGAGAATGTGTTGGAGATGGATGCAGAGAGAGAGAGAGAAGGAGCGATGTAGAGAGAGTGAGCAAAATGAAAACTTGAAAGAAGAAAAGAAGAGAGGGAGGGAAGCAGTGAAAGACAGAGGACAAAGAGAGGAAGGAGAAAGAAAGAGATGGATGCAGAGAGAAAAAAGGTGACAAGAGAGAAAGGATGAGAGGAGAAGGAGGGCCAGGAGAGAGGAAGAGAAAAGAAGGAGGAATGCAGAGAAAGATAAATGAGATGTGTAGCTGTCATACACACGCATGTGTTCTAGAGTGAAGGATGCAAAGAGAGAGAGTGTGTGAACGGAGGGAGGGAGGAGGTAGAGGAATGCTGGTGTGAGGAAAGAGCTCAAGGACGAGTGTTTGGTTTACTGTTGAGCTGCCTCACGTTCCCCTCCCCAGCAGTGTCCCGCCGAGAGAGAGAGAAAGGAGGAGAGGAGTAGACGAGGGGGCTGCATTTAAATCACTTTACTGGAACGTCTGTAAATACTATTATCTTCCATCTGCTGCCCCTGCACTGCCACCCAGCCGCTCGCTCTCACTGCCCCTCACACTGCACACCCTCTCCCACCGGTGCTCCCTCCTCACGAGAGGGCAGTCGTGCTCCGTGTTCAGGACAGACGCGGCTGACTCGCGTGAGGAGGAAACACAAATGGCTGCAGGCTGATCGAGAGTGAGCTGTAGAAACACACTGAGCACGTTTCAGCTCTGAGATATTCAGACCATTACAACTGATTCACATATTTCAATAAATAAATAAATAAATAAATAAATACTTACTGGCCACATTATTAGGTACCTTCTATCTACACTCACTGTATTACCCTGTCCTTTAATGGTCAGGACCTCCACAAGACCACCACAGGGCAGGTACTATTTGGGTGGTGGATCATTTTTAGAAGAGTATGAATAGAAGAACTGGGGAAGTAAGTAATCTGGATTTAATGTTTGTTTGTAATTTTACTACAGATTTAGAACTTTGTCTGAAAATGTACAGAAACACTGAGGGTCTCTGGTGGGGCTGCGTGGTGGGCGATTTTCTCTGTGGATTCAGTTTGGATGTTATTCCAGGAGGAGGAATTAAACCTGAGTCTGTCCTAATCCCAGCTTAATGCCCTGCACACATTTCACACAGCACCAACGACGCAGTCTTCCTGCAGGAAAACCATCTAAACCTCACTCCTCCACTCACACACTCACTCATTCACTCATTTACTCATTCACTCACTCGCTCATTCATTTACTCACTCGTTCATTTACTCACTCACTCACTCACTCACTCAGTCACCCACTTATTCATTCACTCACTTTTTTAATCATTCATTCACATACCCACTCATATACCCACATTCTCACTTACTCTCTAATATACTCTCTCATATACTCACATTCTCACTTACTCTCTAATATACTCTCTCAAATACCCACATTCTCACTTACTCTCTCATATACTCTCTCAAATACCCACATTCTCACTTACTCTCTCATATACTCTCTCAAATACCCACATTCTCACTTACTCTCTCATATACTCTCTCAAATACCCACATTCTCACTTACTCTCTCATATACTCTCTCATATACCCACATTCTCACTTACTCTCTCATATACTCTCTCATATACCCACATTCTCACTTACTCTCTCATATACTCTCTCAAATACTCACATTCTCAATCACTCTCTCATATACTCTCTCATATACCCACATTCTCACTTACTCTCTAATATACTCTCTCATATACCCACATTCTCACTTACTCTCTCATATACTCTCTCATATACTCACATTCTCACTCACTCTCTCATATACTCTCTCATATACCCACATTCTTACTTACTCTCTCATATACTCTCTCATATACCCACATTCTCACTTACTCTCTCATATACTCTCTCATATACCCACATTCTCACTTACTCTCTCATATACTCTCTCATATACCCACATTCTCACTTACTCTCTCATATACTCTCTCATATACCCACATTCTTACTTACTCTCTCATATACTCTCTCATATACCCACATTCTCACTTACTCTCTCATATACTCTCTCATATACCCACATTCTTACTTACTCTCTCATATACTCTCTCATATACTCTCTCAAATACCCACATTCTCACTTACTCTCTCATATACTCTCTCATATACCCACATTCTCACTTACTCTCTCATATACTCTCTCATATACCCACATTCTCACTTACTCTCTCATATACTCTCTCATATACCCACATTCTCACTTACTCTCTCATATACTCTCTCATATATTCTCTCATATACCCACATTCTCACTTACTCTCTCATATACTCACATTCTCACTCACTCTCTCATATACTCTCTCATATACTCACATTCTCACTCACTCTCTCATATACCCACATTCTCACTTACTCTCTCATATACTCTCTCATATACCCACATTCTCACTTACTCTCTCATATACTCTCTCATATACCCACATTCTCACTTACTCTCTCATATACTCTCTCATATACCCACATTCTCACTCACTCTCTAATATACTCTCTCATATACCCACATTCTCACTTACTCTCTCATATACTCTCTCATATACTCACATTCTCACTTACTCTCTCATATACTCTCTCATATACTCTCTCAAATACTCACATTCTCACTTACTCTCTCATATACTCTCTCATATACCCACATTCTCACTCACTCTCTCATATACTCACATTCTCACTCACTCTCTCATATATCCACATTCTCACTCACTCTCTCATATACTCACTCATATACCCACATTCTCACTCACTCTCTCATATACTCTCTCAAATACCCACATTCTCACTTACTCTCTCAAATACTCTCTCATATACCCACATTCTCACTTACTCTCTCATATACTCTCTCATATACCCACATTCTCACTTACTCTCTAAAATACTCTCTCATATACCCACATTCTCACTCACTCTCTCATATACTCTCTCAAATACCCACATTCTCACTTACTCTCTCAAATACTCTCTCATATACCCACATTCTCACTTACTCTCTCATATACTCTCTCATATACCCACATTCTCACTTACTCTCTCAAATACTCTCTCATATACCCACATTCTCACTTACTCTCTCAAATACTCTCTCATATACCCACATTCTCACTTACTCTCTCATATACTCTCTCATATACCCACATTCTCACTTACTCTCTCATATATTCTCTCATATACCACATTCTCACTTACTCTCTCATATACTCTCTCATATACCCACATTCTCACTTACTCTCTCATATACTCTCTCAAATACTCACATTCTCACTTACTCTCATATATACTCTCTCAAATACCCACATTCTCACTTACTCTCTAATATACTCTCTCATATACCCACATTCTCACTCACTCTCTCATATACTCTCTCATATACCCACATTCTCACTCACTCTCTCATATACTCTCTCATATACCCACATTCTCACTCACTCTCTCATATACTCTCTCATATACCCACATTCTCACTTACTCTCTAATATACTCTCTCAAATACTCACATTCTCACTTACTCTCTAATATACTCTCTCATATACCCACATTCTCACATACTCTCTCATATATTCTCTCATATACCCACATTCTCACTTACTCTCTCAAATACTCTCTCATATACCCACATTCTCACTTACTCTCTAATATACTCTCTCATATACCCACATTCTCACTTACTCTCTCATATACTCTCTCATATATTCTCTCATATACCCACATTCTCACTTACTCTCTCATATACTCTCTCATATACCCACATTCTCACTTACTCTCTCATATACTCTCTCATATACCCACATTCTCGCTTACTCTCTCATATACTCTCTCATATATTCTCTCATATACTCACATTCTCACTTACTCTCTCATATACTCTCTCATATACTCTCTCATATATTCTCTCATATACTCACATTCTCACTTACTCTCTCATATACTCTCTCATATATTCTCTCATATACCCACATTCTCACTTACTCTCTAATATACTCTCTCATATATTCTCTCATATACTCACATTCTCACTTACTCTCTCATATACTCTCTCATATACCCACATTCTCACTCACTCTCTCATATACTCTCTCATATACTCTCTCATATACCCACATTCTCACTCACTCTCTCATATACTCTCTCATATACCCACATTCTCACTTACTCTCTCATATACTCTCTCATATACTCTCTCATATATACTCTCTCATATACTCTCTCATATATCCACATTCTCACTTACTCTCTCATATACTCTCTCATATATTCTCTCATATACTCACATTCTCACTTACTCTCTCATATATTCTCTCATATACCCACATTCTCACTTACTCTCTCATATACTCTCTCATATACCCACATTCTCACTTACTCTCTCATATACTCTCTCATATACCCACATTCTCACTTACTCTCTCATATATTCTCTCATATACCCACATTCTCACTTACTCTCTCATATACTCTCTCATATACCCACATTCTCACTTACTCTCTCATATACTCTCTCATATACCCACATTCTCACTTACTCTCTCATATACTCTCTCATATACCCACATTCTCACTTACTCTCTCATATACTCTCTCATATATTCTCTCATATACTCACATTCTCACTTACTCTCTCATATACTCTCTCATATACCCACATTCTCACTTACTCTCTCATATACTCTCTCATATACCCACATTCTCACTTACTCTCTCATATACTCTCTCATATACCCACATTCTCACTTACTCTCTCATATACTCTCTCATATACCCACATTCTCACTTACTCTCTCATATACTCTCTCAAATACTCACATTCTCACTTACTCTCTCATATACTCTCTCATATACCCACATTCTCACTTACTCTCTCATATACTCTCTCATATACCCACATTCTCACTCACTCTCTAATATACTCTCTTATATACCCACATTCTCACTTATTCTCTCAAATACTCTCTCATATACCCACATTCTCACTCACTCTCTAATATACTCTCTCATATACCCACATTCTCACTTACTCTCTCAAATACTCTCTCATATACTCACATTCTCACTTACTCTCTCATATACTCTCTCAAATACCCACATTCTCACTTACTCTCTTATATACTCTCTCATATACCCACATTCTCACTTACTCTCTCATATACTCTCTCATATACCCACATTCTCACTTACTCTCTCATATACTCTCTCATATACCCACATTCTCAAATACTCTCTCATATACTCACATTCTCACTCACTCTCTCATATACCCACATTCTCACTCACTCTCTCATATACTCACTCATATACCCACATTCTCACTTGCTCTCTCATATACTCTCTCATATACCAACATGCTCACTCACTCTCTCATATACTCTCTCATATACTCACATTCTCACTCACTCTCTCATATACTCTCTCATATACTCACATTCTCACTCACTCTCTCATATATCCACATTCTCACTCACTCTCTCATATACTCACTCATATACCCACATTCTCACTTACTCTCTCATATACTCTCTCATATACCCACATTCTCACTCACTCTCTCATATACTCTCTCATATACTCACATTCTCACTCACTCTCTCATATACCCACATTCTCACTCACTCTCTCATATACTCACTCATATACCCATATTCTCACTTACTCTCTTATATACTCTCTCATATACTCACATTCTCACTCACTCTCTCATATACTCTCTCATATACTCACATTCTCACTCACTCTCTCATATACTCACATTCTCACTCACTCTCTCATATACTCTCTCATATACTCACATTCTCACTCACTCTCTCATATACCCACATTCTCACTCACTCTCTCATATACTCACTCATATACCCACATTCTCACTTACTCTCTCACTTACTCTCTCATATACCCATATTCTCACTTACTCTCTTATATACTCTCTCATATACCCATATTCTCACTTACTCTCTTATATACTCTCTCATATACCCACATTCTCACTCACTCTCTCATATACTCACTCATATACCCACATTCTCACTCACTCTCTCATATACCCACATTCTCACTTACTCTCTTATATACTCTCTCATATACTCACATTCTCACTCACTCTCTCATATACTCTCTCATATACCCACATTCTCACTTACTCTCTTATATACTCTCTCATATACTCACATTCTCACTCACTCTCTCATATATTCTCTCATATACCCACATTCTCACTTACTCTCTCACTTACTCTCTCATATACCCACATTCTCACTTACTCTCTCATATACTCTCTCATATACCCATATTCTCACTTACTCTCTTATATACTCTCTCATATACTCACATTCTCACTCACTCTCTCATATACTCTCTCATATACTCACATTCTCACTCACTCTCTCATATACCCACATTCTCACTCACTCTCTCATATACTCTCTCATATACACACATTCTCACTCACTCTCTCAAATACTCTCTCATATACACACATTCTCACTCACTCTCTCATATACTCTCTCATATACTCACATTCTCACTTACTCTCTCATATACCCACATTCTCACTCACTCTCTCATATACTCACTCATATACCCACATTCTCACTTACTCTCTCACTCACTCTCTCATATACCCACATTCTCACTTACTCTCTTATATACTCTCTCATATACTCACATTCTCACTCACTCTCTCATATACTCTCTCATATACTCACATTCTCACTCACTCTCTCATATACCCACATTCTCACTTACTCTCTCATATACTCACTCATATACCCACATTCTCACTTACTCTCTCACTTACTCTCTCATATACCCACATTCTCACTTACTCTCTTATATACTCTCTCATATACCCATATTCTCACTTACTCTCTTATATACTCTCTCATATACTCACATTCTCACTCACTCTCTCATATAGTCTCTCATATACTCACATTCTCACTCACTCTCTCATATACTCACATTCTCACTCACTCTCTTATATACTCTCTCATATACACACATTCTCACTCACTCTCTCAAATACTCTCTCATATACACACATTCTCACTCACTCTCTCATATACTCTCTCATATACTCACATTCTCACTCACTCACTCATATACCCACATTCTCACTTACTCTCTCACTTACTCTCTCATATACCCACATTCTCACTTACTCTCTCATATACTCACTCATGTACTCACTCATATACTTACTCAGATAAATACTTATACACTCACTCACTCATTCACTCACTCACTCACTCACTCACTCACTCCCCCACTCACTCACTCACCCCCTCACTCACTCACTCACCCCCTCACCCACTCTCACTCCCTCACCCACTCACTCACTCACTCACCCCCTCACTCACTCACTCACCCCCTCACTCACTCACTCACATATACTTGTGCAAATGTTTTAAATTCACCTGTTGTATTTTTTTGTTGCCTTAAAATAATTTTGCATTTCCTATAAGTGTTTCCCCTGTAATCATTATTAGTTGTCAATAATTCACCCCAACAGGGTTCTACTGTTACCCCTCACAGAACCTTTGTTTTTGGTACTCCGTACAGAGCGCAGGTCGTCTCTCAGCAGGTATTATAAAAACAGTTGCCTCTTTTTTAGCTGCTAAGCTTCATGTAAACAGCCCTGATGGATTCTGCACAGAGAGCTTTAGCCACTATAAATATGAATATTATATTTGATAATTAATTGACCTTTGCTCTCGCTGTTAAGCAGAGGCCGCTTGCGCCGCCGCCCGACGTGGCTTAAATGTCAACGAGAGAAATTGGAAATAACTAATTCTCACAAGTGTAAAGTAAATTGCTTCTCATACGTGCGTCTGAATATGACAAATTGATTTGTAGGAGGGGGAGTGCAGGTGGGCTGTGTGCGGGAGGAGGGGGGGGGGACAAATCCAGCAAACAGTCGCTCTCGCTCAGTTGTAATTGCAGTCCTGTAGCCGGAGGGAGAATCCATGTTTCCATCCTTAATTTGTTCAGTTAACAGCACTTGCTTTTCTTTCAGTCAATAATAAAAAAAACATAAGGCCGCTGAATCAGTCGTGCCTGAGAGAGGAGCCGCGGCGACGCCTCCGTATCAAGCGCTCGGAGACGCCCGAGATGTTTTCTAGAGATAAGAGCTCTGCTAATGTCGACTCCTGCACTTTAATGTGCTGTCACTCTGTTCACCAGAGAGAGAGAGAGAAAGAGGAGAGAAGAGAAGAGAGAGAGAGAGAAGAGAAGAGAGAGAGAGAGAGAGAGAGAGAGAAGAGAAGAGAAGAGAAGAGAAGAGAGAGAGAGAGAGAGAGAAAGAGAGAAGAGAGAGAATGAGAAAGAGAGAGAGAAGAAAGAGAGAGAAAGAGAAGAGAAGAAAAAGAGAGAGAAAGAGAGAGAGAAGAAAGAGAGAGAGAGAAGAGAAGAGAGAGAGAGAAAGAGAAGAGAGAGAGAGAAGAGGAGATAGAGAGAGAGAGAGAAGAAAGAAAGAGAGAGAGAAGAGAAGAAGAGAGAGAGAGAGAAAGAGAGAGAGAGAGAGAAGAGGAGAGAAGAGAGAGAGAGAGAGAAGAGGAGAGAGAGAGAGAAAGAAGAGAAGAGAGAGAGAAGAGGAGATAGAGAGAGAGAGAGAAGAAAGAAAGAGAGAGAGAAGAGAAGAAGAGAGAGAGAGAAAGAGAGAGAGAGAGAGAGAGAGAGAGAGCTCGCTCTGAGAGGAAGAAACAGATTTTATTGTTCTGGTTTTGGTGCTGCAGTTTCTCGTTTATCTCCTGTTAGATGGACCGTCTGCTCTATGACCTGTTTCTCCTCTTCCTCCTCTTTTTCTCTCTCCCTCTTTTCTTCTTTCTCTCCTCCACTCTCTCTAGCTGTCTTTCTCTTTTCCTCCTTCCACTCTCTCTCTCTAGCTCACTTTCTTTTCCTTCTCCTCTATCTCCATCATTCTACCACCCCATCTTCTTTTCTCCTTTTTTCTCCCCACCTCTCTCTCTTCAACCTTCTTTCTCCTCTCTCTCTTATCCTCCTCTTCCTCCTCTTTTTCTCTCTTCTTCTGTTCTTTCTCTCACTTTTCTTCTCTCTCCTCAACTCTCTCTCTAGCTCTTTCTCTTTTCCTCCTCCACTCTCTAACTCTCTTTCTCTTTCGCCTCCACTCTCTATCTTTCTTTCTCTCCTCCACTCACTCTCTCTTGCTCACTTTCTCTTCCTCCTCCTCTCTCTCCATCGTTCTACCACCCCATCTTTTTTCTTCTTTTTTTCTCCCCACCTCTCTCTCTTCAACCTCCTTTCTCCTCTCTCTTATCCTCTTCTTCCTCCACTTTTTCTCTCTTCTTCAGTTCTTCTTTCTCTCTCTTTTCTTCTTTTTCTCCTCCACTCTCTCTCTAGCTCTTTCTCTTTTCCTCCTCCACTCTCTAACTCTCTTTCTCTTTTACCTCCACTCTCTATCTTTCTTTCTCTCCTCCACTCTCTCTAGCTCACTTTCTTTTCCCCCTACTCTCTCTCCATCATTCTACCACCCCATCTTCATTTCTTCTTTTTTCTCCCCACCTCTCTCTTCAACCTGCTTTCTCCTTTCTCTCTTATCCTCCTCTTTTTTTCTCTACTTCTGTTTTTCTTTCTCTCTCTCTTTTCTTCTCTCTCCTCAACTCTCTCTCTAGCTCTTTCTTATTTCCTCATCCACTCTCTAACTCTCTTTCTCTTTCTCCTTCACTCTTTCTCTTTTCCTCCTCCACTCTTTCTCTAGCTCTTTTTCACTTCTCCCTCCACTCTCTCTAGCTTTTTTTCTTTTTCCTCCACTCTCTCTAGCTCTGTTTCTCTTTCTCCTCCACTCTCTCTCTAGCTTTTTCTCTTTCTCCTCCACTCTCTCTCTAGCTGTTTCTCTTTCTCCTCCACTCTCTCTCCTGCTTTATCTTCTTTCTCATCTTTCTCTACTTCTGTCTTCAACCTCCTTTCTCTTCTTTCTCTTCTATTCCTTTTCCTATTTTTTTTCTTTCTCTCCTATCCCCTCCTATTACATCGTTCTCTCCTTCTTTACTTCTCTTCCCTCCCCCTCTCTCACTAACCCCTCCTCTCTCTTCTTTCCCATCTTTCTCTTACCCCTTCTTTCTCTCTCAATCATAGCTCTTCCATCTCATATGTCAGTAAGAGCAGCAGATCTGATTAGAACAGATGTAAATTATCATACATACAATACAAAGTCACATTAATATCTTATTGTGGTCAGTACGGTGGTGTAGTGGTTAGTATGGTGGTGTAGTGGTTAGTATGGTGGTGTAGTGGTTAGTACGGTGGTGTAGTGGTCAGTTTGGTGGTGTAGTGGTTAGTACGGTGGTGTAGTGGTTAGTAAGGTGGTGTAGTGGTTAGTACGGTGGTGTAGTGGTTAGTAAGGTGGTGTAGTGGTTAGTAAGGTGGTGTAGTGGTTAGTATGGTGGTGTAGTGGTTAGTAAGGTGGTGTAGTGGTTAGTATGGTGGTGTAGTGGTTAGTAAGGTGGTGTAGTGGTTAGTATGGTGGTGTAGTGGTTAGTAAGGTGGTGTAGTGGTTAGTACGGTGGTGTAGTGGTTAGTATGGTGGTGTAGTGGTTAGTACGGTGGTGTAGTGGTTAATATGGTGGTGTAGTGGTTAGTAAGGTGGTGTAGTGGTTAGTATGGTGGTGTAGTGGTTAATATGGTGGTGTAGTGGTTAGTATGGTGGTGTAGTGGTTAGTATGGTGGTGTAGTGGTCAGTATGGTGGTGTAGTGGTTAGTACGGTGGTGTAGTGGTCAGCAATGTCTCCTCACAGTAAGATGATCTGGGTTGGATTCCCGGTCCGGGTGGTTCTGTGTGGAGTGTGTATGTTCTCTCCGTGTTTGAGTGGGTTTCTCCGGGTTCTCCGGTTTCCTCCCACAGTCCAAACACATACATATTAGGATCCTCACTCTAAACTGTCTGTAGGTGTAAGTGTGTGTGTGAGTGTGTGTTGGCTATGCGATGGACCGTCGACCGTACATGGTGTACACCACCTTTGCTCAATGACGCTGGGATTGGCCCCCCTGTGACCCTGACTAGCGGGATAGTGCAGAGGATAAAAATGGATGGATCTATAGTGTGAATCACTTAAACGTCTAAAAGGTGGTTTCAGTCTTCTTTAATAATTTTAATATTCATGCTTCTATCTTCCTGACCACACCTGAGTCCCCACAACAAGCAAAATACACACACACACAACCCCCACATACAGCTGGATGGTCTGTGACGGAGTGACACTAGTTAAACACAGTTGTGCTCGTGTAATTGCCCGGTTGACGTGAATATTCCGGCTGGCCGGATTTCTCCACCCCCTCCACTCGGTGGCTCATGCCTTCGTTCACCCAGACGCTGGCAGCCGCCTCTTCAGGAGCTGTTGACGGCTTCTTCTTCCTCTCCTGCGCGCTGAAGGAGGGATCTGCAGGTAATTACCGTCTTTAAACTTTCCTCCAGAGTCACAGCCGCTCTCACAAGGACAGAGCCTGTCAGAGGACCAGTCGTCATCAAAACTTCCCAACTACAGACCCCCCACCCGCTCAGCCAGCTCACTGACCACCGGTCAAATTCTTTCAGCACAGTGATGTTAATGATAAGCTGGGATCCGTACGGCTCCTCCGGTTCTCCACTGTGTTTCAGGAACGAAATGTATGGAAACACCGTATACAGTTAGTGTTCTCCTGCAAACATGCTTAGCTGATTAGTAATGATAACTAGTGCTCTCTCTTTCTCTCTTTCTCTCTTTCTCTCTATCTCTCTATCTATCTATCTATCTATATCTATATATATATATATATATATATATATATATATATATATATATATATATATATAGATATAGATAGATAGATAGATAGAGAGAGAGAGAGAGAGAGAGAGAGAGAGAGAGCACTAGTTACCGTCTACCGTTACTAGAAAGAGAGCACTTCCCCTCTCTCTCTTTCTGTGCTTAGTTGACATGACAAATTTACATATTTGTATTGTCAAAACATTCGTATTATAAATAAATAAACAATGAAAATATACATAAACATATATTAATTAATTAAAGATTAATTGTTAAATATATACAGGTGTATACATAATAACAAAAATACATTAAAGAAAATATATATAGCAGTGTTAATAAAATAAACCATTCTTAAATACACAGCACACATAGTGTGTGTGTGGGGGGGGTTAGTGTGTGTGGGGGGGGTTAGGGTTAGTGTGTTTGGGTGTGTGTGTGGGGGGGGGGTAGTGTGTTTGGGTGTGTGTGTGTGGGGGGGTTAGTGTGTTTGGGTGTGTGTGTGGGGGGGGTTAGTGTGTGTGTGTGTGTGGGGGGGGCTTAGTGTGTTTGGGTGTGTATGTGGGGGGGGTAGTGTGTTTGGGTGTGTGTGTGGGGGGGTTAGTGTGTGTGTGTGTATGTGGGGGGGGTTAGTGTGTTTGGGTGTGTGTGGGGGGGGGTAGTGTGTTTGGGTGTGTGTGTGGGGGGGGTAGTGTGTTTGGGTGTGTGTGTGTGGGGGGGTTAGTGTGTTTGGGTGTGTGTGTGTGGGGGGTTAGTGTGTTTGGGTGTGTGTGTGTGGGGGGGTTAGTGTGTTTGGGTGTGTGTGTGGGGGGGGGTTAGTGTGTTTGGGTGTGTGTGTGGGGGGGTTAGTGTGTTTGGGTGTGTGTGTGGGGGGGTTAGTGTGTTTGGGTGTGTGTGTGGGGGGTTAGTGTGTGTATGTGGGGGGGTTAGTGTGTTTGGGTGTGTGTGTGTGGGGGGTTAGTGTGTTTGGGTGTGTGTGTGGGGGGGTTAGTGTGTTTGGGTGTGTGTGTGGGGGGGTTAGTGTGTGTGTGTGTGTGGGGGGGGCTTAGTGTGTTTGGGTGTGTATGTGGGGGGGGTAGTGTGTTTGGGTGTGTGTGTGGGGGGGTTAGTGTGTGTGTGTGTATGTGGGGGGGGTTAGTGTGTTTGGGTGTGTGTGTGGGGGGGGTAGTGTGTTTGGGTGTGTGTGTGGGGGGGTTAGTGTGTATGTGGGGGGGGTAGTGTGTTTGGGTGTGTGTGTGGGGGGGGGTTAGTGTGTTTGGGTGTGTGTGTGTGGGGGGTTAGTGTGTTTGGGTGTGTGTGTGGGGGGGTTAGTGTGTTTGGGTGTGTGTGTGGGGGGGGTTAGTGTGTTTGTGTGTGTGTGTGGGGGGGTTAGTGTGTGTGTGTGTGGGGGGGGGTTAGTGTGTTTGGGTGTGTGTGTGGGGGGTTAGTGTGTGTGTGTGGGGGGGTTAGTGTGTTTGGGTGTGTGTGTGTGGGGGGTTAGTGTGTTTGGGTGTGTGTGTGGGGGGGTTAGTGTGTTTGGGTGTGTGTGTGGGGGGGGTTAGTGTGTTTGGGTGTGTGTGTGGGGGGGGTTAGTGTGTTTGGGTGTGTGTGTGGGGGGGTTAGTGTGTGTGTGTGGGGGGGGGGGTTAGTGTGTTTGGGTGTGTGTGTGGGGGGTTAGTGTGTTTGGGTGTGTGTGGGGGGGGTTAGTGTGTGTGTGTGGGGGGGGTTAGTGTATGTGTGTGTGTGTGGGGGGGGGTTAGTGTGTGTGTGTGGGGGGGGTTAGTGTGTGTGTGTGGGGGGGGTTAGTGTATGTGTGTGTGTGTGGGGGGGGGGTACTCTCTTCTTCAAACTGACTGAAGTATTTATTTCTGATGTGTTCGTATCTCAACCTCACCTGTCCTGCAGTATCCTGCTCTCTCTCTCTCTCTCTCTCTCTCTCTCTCTCTCTCTCTCTCTCTCTCTGTCTGTCTGTCTCTCTCCCTCTCTGTCTATCTATCTCTCTGTCTCTGTCTCTCTCTCTCTCTCTCTCTCTCTCTCTCTCTCTCTCTCTTTCTGTCTCTTTCTCTCTCACTATCTATCTTGCTCTTTTTCTCTCACTGTCTCTGTGTCTTTTTCTTTCTGTCTCTTTTTCTGTCTTTCTTTCTTTCTTTCTCTCTCTCTCTTTTGTTCTTTCTTTCTTTCTTTCTTTCTTTCTTTCTTTCTTTCTTTCTTTTTTGTTCTTTCTTTCTTTCTTTCTTTCTTTCTTTCTTTCTTTCTTTCTTTCTGCTATTACTCTTCATCTTGTTTTCACCTTTTCTTTCTTCTTTCTTTCTCTCTATTATCTCTTTGTCCTTGTCGTTTCTTTATTTATTTTTTTCTTCTATTATTCTTCGTCCTTGTTTTCTCTTTCTTCCATCTCTCTGTCTCTGTCTCTCTCTGTTATCTGGAGTCTCTTTGATCTCCGGTATTGTGAAGTAGATTGTCATTTTTAATCTATATTATTTCTGCTGAACTCTCGGCTCTGCGGATCTACAGGCCTGACACGCTGTAATGAGATTGACTGACAACAGACGATTCATGATGGAGGATAATGAAATTTAATGAATAAAAACAGGAGCTGCTGTGAGTCGGTGATTACATCCTGAGTCCATCCAAACGGGGAGCACTGATTGGTCCTTGCAGCACTCCGCACGTAAAATTGTAATTTTCTTCGCTGTGGGGGATTCCTGCACACGCGCAGGAGAGAGAGAGAGAGAGAGAGGGAGAGAGAGAGGGAGAGAGAGAGGGAGAGAGAGAGGGAGGGAACGACTTTATCTCAGTGCATTATGAAAGTCTTCATCAGGTCCCAGACTTTAAACAAATCTCCCTGTAGCCGTAAATGTGTACGCTCAGATTCAGACTCACCGACACTGAAGGTTATTCACAGCTTCACTTTTCTCATTCACAGTGTATATATATGTATATATATATATATATATATATATATATATATATATATATATATATATATATATATATATATATATATATATATATATGTATGTATATACATATATGTATATACATTATATACATTATATATATACATTATATATATATACATTATATATATATATATATATATATATATATATATATAATGTATATATATATATATATATAATGTATATATATATATATATATATATATATATATATATATATATATATATATATATATATAATCCTTTTTTCTTAGTTTTTTTTTCTTTTTCTTTCATTTGTTTGTTTATTTGTTTGTTTATTTACTTATTCATATTAATATTATTATTGTTTATTTATTTTTTATTTATTTTCTTCTTCTTTCGTTTTTCACTCTCTCCTCTTTTTCCTCTCCTTTATTGCCTCTCAGGCCTGGCTAAATAAATAAAATAAAAATACAAACATTAACAATAATAGGCTATAGAAACCTATAGAGCTGTTCTTGTAAAAGCAAATATGTTTGGTACATCAGTGCATTCGGATCATCATTCCAATTGCGAAAATTGCCAGACATGACAGGTAAAAAAAACAACCCCAAAAGACCCAATCAGAATGCTTGGACACATTAAGGGTGGATATACTTCAGGGTGGGTAACGAGCTCCCAGTTATTCTATCACAATCTGCTGAGTGTATTGAGAGATGGGACCTGAGTATCAGCGTGTACACAATACACCAATGTACACTCATTATCCACTGATCATATACAAGCTCCACTTACAGACTGTAGTTCATCTGATTCTCTGTATACTTTATTACTCTGTTCTTTAATGATCAGGACCTCCACAGGACCACCACAGAGCAGATACTATTTGGGTGGGGGGTGGGCCATTCTCAGCACTGCAGTGACACTGACGTGTTGGTGGTGTGTTAGTGTGTGTTGTGCTGGTATGAGTGGATCAGACACAGCAGTGCTGCAGCTGGAGTGTTTAAACACTGAGTCCACTCACTGTCCACTCTAATAGACACTCCTACTACTTGCTGGTCCACCTTGTAGATGTAAAGTCAGAGACAGAAGCTCATCTGCTGCAGTACGGGATTTGATTGAGTATTAAGGAGGTTAGGTACTTATGTTGAACATTGCTGTGAGGATTTGATTGAGTATTAAGGAGGTTAGGTACTTATGTTGAACATTGCTGTGAGGATTTGATTGAGTGTTAGTGAGGTCAGGTACTGATGTGGAACATTGCTGTGAGGATTTGATTGAGTATTGATGAGGTCAGACACTGATGATGTATTAACAATATGAGGTACTGTTGTTGAACATTAATGTGAGGATTTGATTGAGTGAGGTCAAGTACTAATGTTGAACATTGTTGTGGGGATTTGATTGAGTATTAACAATATGAGGTATTGTTGAACATTGCTGTGAGGATTTGATTGAGTGTTAGTGACGTCAGGTACTGATGTCGAACATTACTGTGAGGATTTGATTGAGTATTAGTGAGGTCAGGTACTGATGTTGAACATTGCTGTGATGATTTGATGGAGAGAGGTCAAGTAGTAATGTCGAACATTGCTGTGAGGATTTGACTGAGCGTTAGTGAGGTCAGATACTGATGTTGAACATTGCTGTGAAGATTTGATTGTGTATCATTGAGGTACTGATGTTGGATGATGAGTTCTGGATCACTTCAATCCCAAAGATGGAGCTCCATCACTCCAGAGAATGCTGTTCACAGTCCAGCACTGGGGGGCTTTACACCGCTCTAGAGGGGATTGGACACGGTGACCTCAGGCTCCTGTTACAGTGGGCAGTATATATATATGTATATATATATATATGGTTAGTGCTGGCCCACATTTACTGGGTTTAAAACAAAGTAGCCCAGCTTTTAGCCTAATGCTTCTGCAGTGGAGATGGGAGCAGCTCTGTCTGAGGCACATTTCTAATGAATTAACAATCAGTGTGTGCACACATGGAGGCACTGAGAATTAAATAGTTTGAGGGAGAGCAAATTGAAGGCGCCGCTCGTTCGGCTCAGAATGGCTACTCAGCAGAACAGAAGCAGAGGGATAGAGGAATGAAAAAAATGTCTCATCAGACAGAAATTCCTGCTCCTCTGCTCAGCACCTGACAGATACAAGGCAAGCAGGAAATGAAAGTGTGTAACGGAATAATGGTGCCACCCTCCCCAGCGGGCTCCAAAGCCCATCGATTTTCTTTTTCACCCAGAAACGTTCTCGCTGGGCTCTTCTGCAGCCTCGGACGCAAATTAACGCTTTAGTTATGGACGTCTGAGCTCAGAGGTATTACTGAGAGTGCTCACTGTTCAGAGCACTGCAAACACAGAGAACCAGGAACCATAGGATAAACTGTTAGCCAGCCTACATACTGTGGTGTCCGCCATGTTTCTGCTGCTAGTGTTGCTCTTTCATTGGATGCCAGGCATAGAGGCACATTTAAACTAACGTATCGCAACATAAGGAACAACAATATATACTTTCATGAGCCTCTGTGTGAGGCCTGAGCTTCTCAGAGGCAGCACCAGCCAGTAGTGGGTTCAGTAGCCTCCTCCAAAGGTCCACAATCTAAGTGACCCACCAGCACAAACATCATGGGATGCTTACTCCTCAGCAGCCTCCTAATCTTCACCTCAGGCCTAATCTCTGCTGCCACAGCTCTTCACCTATGTCAAGCAACAACAGCACTTCAATAGGCCACCATCTGCTCTCTACACCATCCCCAAGCCGTGAACAGCACTCCTGTACATTGGGATCCTGCCTCTGCAATGCTGTTAATGCTGCGCTCTACCCACAGCCTGCAGCCGCCACTGAACCTCCCTGATGCCACAGACTTGCGTGACGCCCAGTGCAGTGTCCTCTCTCTCTCTCCATGATGGCATGTCACCAACCAGTCCGATGGCTCTCTCATGGCTCTGAAGTCTCCCATGCTGGCTATCTCCATACATCCAAACCGAAATAATTCTATCTCTTTATCTTTTCCGAGTATGACTGCCCACCTGTACTGACTGACACTGATGGAAGACTGACCGCCAGGTTCCACTGCCACCCAAGTCACCCACCAAACTGATCGTCGGGCCTTGCTGTTACCCGTGTCATACCAGCCATCTAGCCTCAGACCAGCTGCCTAACCTTCACTATAGACTCGTCTGAAATTTACATGGACTCTAACTAGTTTCCACCAACCTTCTACCTTTATTAACTGTCGTCATCACTCTCACTGTTCTTCATCTGTACTATAATTCATCTTAGTTATATCATATTATGATTATATAAGCACACCTGAGCAGCTGAACAGAAGTATAAGGTGGTCCAGTCATTATATCAGTACTGTTTGAGTAGTCTGATTAGAGGAGGATGGGTCCCCCTCCTTGTGAGTCTTGGTTTTCTTCCAAGGTTTCTTCCTCCAGCTCTGAGGGAGTTGCTCCTTGCCACTGTCGCCTATGGCTTGCTCACTGGGGGATTTTCTGTGTTTTTTTTATTTCTATGATTTCCTTCTGTGTTATTTTCTTCTTAGGCTTATTGATGCTCTATTGAACTTTTCTTATCACTAAATTCCTGTAAAGCTGCTTTGTGATGACATCAGTTGTTAAAAGCGCTATACAAATAAATTTAATTTGATTTGATTCATAGGCAAGCTAGCCATTACATTCCTGCGGTTCCGTTCTTGCCCTGATGCTCCCATCTCTCTGGAATAAGGTGCGTTTGGACTCATCAGGCCACATGATCTTTATCCATTGTCGAGTCTTGATGCTCCCTACAAACTGAAGCTGATTAGTCTCAGTAACAAGTGGTTTCTTATGTCCACACAGATGTTTAGTCCCAATTCTGTGAGTTCTGGTCATGAGGAAAGGCTCTTACTTCCACTATCAAACACAGTCGTGAGCTCTACGGTCCATTTTTATCTTCACCAAGTGTTTAAGTGAACTCTGATCACTCTTATTCAGGACCACATTCCTTTCATGAAGTTGGGGTTCTCCTTCCAGGTGTTGTTAATGTGCTGGACAGTTCTGGAACCAATTCCCATCATTCCAGCTTCTTTTTGCTTAATGTAGGACAATAACTTGAAATAATTATTCAGCTTCTTATTCAGACTATCAAACTCTATCAAAGAGTATGTTCACCAGTAAGAACACCATATATGATTAGAACAGATGTAAATAATCATACATACAATACAAAGTAACATGAATATGTTATTGTGAGAGAAGTAGATCAGATCTTGATCCAGTTTGAAGAACAAAGTGTAGTTCCAGATTTCTCCTGGACGCCCCAGACATTGTATGAAAGTATTCAGTTCCTTCAGCAGCAATCTTGATTTAGCTTAATGAAGTACTGAGCAGTCAAAGCAGGTATTAGATGAGAACTGTAAATAATACTGGGTTGTTTCCACAAGGAGAAGCTTGGAAAGGGTTAAATAAACACATTGACTTATGTAAAAGCTCTACTTACTGTATTACTGTATTAATGCCACTCCTCCAGGCCCACTATATATATATATATATATACATATATATATATATTAGTCATGATAACGGCTGTACACAGGATAACAAATCTTAATCTGGTCTCTGTCTTGCCTCAGCCTTGCCAAGAAAAGAGAGTAATTCCATGCCACTTAACTGGTCTTGGAACGTTTTTACTTCAATGAAGACGTATATGCAGGCCGCACTGGCTCGCATCATTAAGATTAATGCAATTAGAAATAGCAGTTCTAATCCTGGATCTCCCTCCTCAAAGTCTCCTCCACAGCGACTCACATCAAAAAGCTTGCGTCTCAGAAAGGAAATACCTGCGTGTATATATTTGTCAGTCTTCCCTGACGGGTGCCGAGAGGTGATGGAAATCTCTTAAGCGTGTGACAGCCTGCCTGCGGCTCTGGAGGCCCACTTCTCTCGCTGAACGCCGCCACGCTCTGACAGCTAATTGCACCAGGCTTAATTGCAACAAGCAGGGCGTAATGGGGCATGCAGGATGGCTGGGAGGTGTTAGAGAGGGGCTCGGAGCGACACGGCTGCGGGAACAGGATACTTTCCAGTTTATGTGCGCGTGACAAGCGTGGCTTAGCCTTGGTCTCGACTTGTGATCGTCTCTGAAACACTGACAACTCTGGGAATAGAGCGGCATTAACTTTGTGCCAGCGCAGTTGATTCAGGAGCGCTAGGAGCAGGGAAGGAGAAAGGCAGGCGCTCGGGTGTGTAAGTAAAAGTGAAATCCGTTTAAGGATGCCAGCAGGCCCCGGAGACAGCTGGGAGAGACGTCAGCCCGGGATTGACTTATCCCATATCTATGCATTTATGCACGCGCTCGCTTAGTGATTATTCAAAGCGTGATCCAGTTTGCTGGAGCAAAGTTATTCCTGCCTCGGCTCTGCGTGGACAGGAAGCAGGTGTTTGTCTGCAAACGGAAGATTTTGAAGGAATAGTTTGGTGGGGAAAAGGAGGCATATGCTAAAATGGAGCTGGTTGAGCAGGACATGTTTGGAAGAAAACAATACTTATACATACTCATGCTAAAGGTATTGACCTCTAGAGGCAGCAAACTCTAAATTCACAGCCTCCAAACTGTATCAACTCACAGAAATACATTCACTACATCTGCCTTACACTACACTTATGAACCTGAGTGATTTCTCATTCTTAATCCATAGGGTTTAATATGATGTTTGCCCAACATTTGCAGCTATGACAGCTTCAACTCTTCTGTGAAGGCTCTCCACACGGTTTAGGAGAGTGTTTATGGGAATGTTAGACCGATAATTCTTCCAGAAGTACATTTGTGAGGTCAGACATGTTGGCCGAGAAGATCTGGCTCACAGTCTCCGCTCTAATTCATCCCAAAGGTGTTCTATCAGGTTGAGGTCAGGATTCTGTGTAGGCCAGTCAAGTTCTTCCACACCAAACTCGCTCCTCCATGTCTTTATGGAGCTGCTTTGTGCACTGGTGGACAGTCATGTTGGAACAGGAAGGGGCCGTCCCCAAACTGTCCCCACAAAGTTGGGAGCATTGAATTGTCCAGAAACTCTTGGTCTCCTGAAGCATTAAGAGTTCCTTTCACTAGAACTAAGGGTCTGAGCCCAACTCCTGAAAAACAGCCCCACATCATAATCCCCCCTCCACCAAACTTTACATCGGCTTCCTGGACGGCGAAACATGATTGGTCACTCCAGAGAACACATCTCTCCTGATCTAGAGTCCAGTGGCGGCGTGCTTCAGCGCTTTGCATTGTGCTTGGTGATGTAAGGCTTGGATGCAGCTGCTTGGCCATGGAAACCCATCTACACACACTGTCCATCTGATTCACTGCATACATTGTTTATCCCCCCTTTTACCATGTTCCCCAGAGGACCACCACAGAGCAGGTACTATTAGAGAGGTGGATCATTCTCAGCACTGCAGTGACACTGACGTGGTGGTGGTGTGTTAGTGTATGTTGCGCTGGTGTGAGTGGATCAGACACAGCAGTGCTACTGCTGCTGGAGTTTAAACACCTCAGTGTCACTGCTGGACTGAGAATCATCCACCAACCAAAACTATCCAGACAGCAGTGTCCTGTGGGCGGCGTTCTGTGTCCACTGATGAAGGACTAGAGAACACAAACTGTGCAGCAGCAGATGAGCTACTGTCTCTGACTTTACATCTACAAGGTGGACCAGCAAGTAGTAGGAGTGTCTAATAGAGTGGACAGTGAGTGGACACAGTGTTTAAACACTCCAGCAGCAGCACTGCTGTGTCTGATCCACTCACACCAGCACCATGTTAGTGTCACTACATTGCTGAGAATAAACCCCCACAAAAATAATATGTCCTCTGTGGTGGTCCTGACCATTAAAGTATCATTAAAGTTCCAGATTTCTCATTTAGAGTACAGGTAAACATAATTATTCATAAAAGTTTTCTTTTAAATCAATATAATTTTCTCGTATTAGAATAAAAACAAGTCTGCAGTGAAATCTGTAGTTTGTGATATCTGTAACCTCTGTTGTTAAGGACGTTTCACTCGGCGGAGAGTGCACCTGCTCTAATATGAATTCATATGCGGAAGGAAACGACCCGTTCATGTGCTGCGTTCACAATATGTGCAGCGTTTATTCTCTGTTTTCTAGTGTTCCGCAGGGGCCACGACAGCCTGCCTTAACACCTGGGTGCTGCTTCCAAAACATGCTTCCCCAGAGACCAGCAGAAGGGCATAACACATCAGCGGGTAGAAATATAATCCTGCTGACAGTTCAGTCTGAGAAGAGCTGTTTGAATCTGAGTGGGTTTTATTTCTTTTCAGTAGCCAAACGTTTATCAGACACTTCAGCTGCTCCTGGTAGGTTTCATCGCTCAAGGTAGCTCAATACTGTCTTCATCAGTAATACAGGAAATCCAAGCGGTCACAGATCCCTGTTCTCGTGTTGTAAACAGAGGCTGGTGACCATTAAAGTCTGTGTGCAATAAAAACAGACCCACGTGAAACAAAGTGCTCTGCATTTACCACCAGCTACTTCAGTCAAAATTCCTGAATTCATTTAAAGGTGAGGATGCCAGAAGCTTTTTCAGTTCAGCAGCCACAATAAAACAAATCCATGAGAATAAATAACAATACATACGTTTTACAAAACCTGCAAAAATATAAAATAGAATAGAACAGAATGCTATACAGTCATTGTGCAGCCTAAGCAATTCATATACGGTTGCCAGGGTGTTGCTAGGTGGTTGCTATGGTATCCCGGATGGTTGATGTGGTACTGTGATCAGATTACTATGGTATCTTAAGTAGCTGCGGTGTTATTGCTGCAGGTTGATAGGTGTTTGCTATGGTATCCCAGGTGGTTGCTAAGACATTAATATATTTTGTGTTTGCTAGGGGGTTGCTGTAGTATCGCAGATAGTTGCTAGGATGTTGTTAGGTAGTTGCAACATCCTAGCAACTATATGGTGTCCTATATGGTTTCTAAGGCGTGATGAGGTTTTTAATGGTACTTTAATTTGTTATAACCAGGGGGTTAAGGGGTGGTTGCTACAGTATCCAAGAGGCGGTATCTCAAGTGGTTGTTAAGATAAGCAGTTGATACTCCCAGGTGGTTGCTAGGGGGTTGGTATGGTATTCTATGTGGTTGCTGTGGTATCCCAAGTGGATGCTAGAATGTTGTTAGGTGGTTGCTGTGGTATCTAAGAGGGTTGCTATGAGGTTAATTTTGTGCCTTAAGTGGTTGATTCAGTAAGGTGTTGCTAAGCAGTTGTTAGGGTATCCCAGGTGGTTGCTAGGGGTTGGTATTGTATTTTTGTGGCTGCTAGGGGTTTGCCAGGCAGTTGCTGTGGTACTCTAGGTTGTTGCTAGGATGTTGCTAGGTGTTCATGTGGTTGCTAGGTTGTTGCTATGGTATCCCAGATGGCTGCTAAGGTGGTGCTATGAGGTTTGTAAGATCAGGTGTTGCTAAGCATGATGTCCCGTGTGATTGCTAGGTATACTATACTTTTGCTATAATGTTAGAAAGAAAAGGTAAACAGTTGCTTTGGTATTCCATGTGGTTGCTATGGTACTTACTTGTTGCTTAGGATGCTAGGGGTTTACTATGAGGTCGGTAGGGTAAAGTGTTGCTAAGCAGTTGTTGTGGTATCCAATGTGGTTGCTAGGGAATTCCTGGTGGTTACTATAGGATTGAAATGATATCTACCAACAGGATCCTAATAGAGTGTTAATGGACTTGTATTATTGTAATATAAGCTGTGTGCACAAAATTTTGCACCACATTAATTTCTATGGAGAAACAAAAAATCATAATTTAATGAGTATGGAAAAAAACAGTATACAGGATTTCTGGTTTATTACCTTTTTTGAGAAACTGTGTGTCTGGTCTGCTGGTCAGAGAAGAACAGCCCCACTGGCATTTGAAGTGTATATATATTTATATAGAGAGCGAAGTGTCCAGCATATATTTGAATTTTAATCAAACCCCACTAGAACATCATAAGGCTAATGATATGGAAGTGCAGTGTGAGTTATATAGCCGTACACGCTGCTGGCCTTTATTATGGTAAAGCTTCCTAAGCCTCTCGTCTTGGCTGTGTCATCATTACCGCGGCTGCGGTGGCTACAGTGCGCTCTGTGGCTTTTTAATTAAAAAGCACGTCGTTATTTGACGCTTGCCTGCCTGGAATAATCTTTTCCATTGTGACAACAGCAGCTAGCTCAGCGTGGTATCGCGATTTCATACGTTTGCTGGAGAAAGGCGGCTTTTCGGAGTTTCCGAGCTCGGCTTTAACAAAAGGTTAGCGCCTGCGAGCTTCCATTAGGGAGTTCTTTACTTTCTGTAGCAACAAAAAAAGCCTATCAAACTGTTTACCCCCACTCGATGTCCGAGAGAATGGATGGAAAAATGTCAAAGAAATGTCAAATGCCCGCTGGCCAGATACATTTTACCTCCCTGTTGTGAGTCTAGAGCCAGACAGGAAAGCGGGGATGCCCAATCTTCGTCTCAATCCAGGGCGGCTCACTTTGACCTTCTGACAGTTTGATGTAAATGGAGCCATGGCTGGGAGCTCGCTTCGCTAAAACTCGCCTCCAACACATCCTGCGCAGTTCCGAGTGAGAAGTTTAGCTTCAGCGGCGTGACAAGTTCTCTCAAATGACGTGAAGTTCAGCTCTGACTGCTCTGGTTTCTCTTTCCTCTCCACTCCTGAGTATTTCATGTAGATTAATTACAGTTTTTATATGATCGACACAGTCGGTTACTGTGCCTCTTGCCAGAATTGCTGGCTTTCACCCTTAACTTTGTATGTTTTGGCTTTACTCATGACCAAATCTAACTGAGGAACCACAGGGAGCTTCAAGGTGTTCCAAATTTTTGTTGTTCATGAGGCAGAAAAATGAGAGATTGACCAAAAAACACCAGCAGAATGGCTTGTAAACCTTTCTCTGCCATTGGTTAAAGGCTCTAATTCTAATTTGCCGTTTTTTTTGTTCCACCTTAAATTCTGCTATTATGTTATGGGTCAATTTGACCTGTCTCCACTTTGAATTGTTTGAAATATTGTTTGAAATCGCTAAGGAAACTTTTATTAAATAGCTATTAAAATTGTAAATATACAAGATGTCCTTATAATTTATATTTCTAAATCTTCTAAAAAGTTTTATTGCTTTGACTTGACCCTTTGCTTGTTTTTGAGTGTACTTAAACCATGCGGGTCAGTTTGATACGTAACTTTATGAATATTATTATTATTATTATTATTATTATTTTTTAACATAATAGGAGGGTTACATGGTGCAGCAGTTAGGTTCTGGCTCCTGGTGAACAAGAAGCTGGTGACTTCAGCCATGTGGGCTCAGCCAAGTATTGTATTGTGCATATCCATCCGTGGTGATAGATTTAAAACAACAGCTACAACCAACCACTGGCACCTACATCACCCCAAATATGCTATATGAACGCAAGTATTGGGACACACCTCTTAATCATTTAATTTGAGTGTTTCTTTCAATCCCATTGCCACAGGTTGATATAATCGAGCAGATAACCATGCAGTCTGTCTTTGCACGCATTAGTAAAGAAAGGGTCGCTCTAAAGAGCTCACTGTATTCCAGCATGGTGCTGTGATAGGATACCACAGTTGCAGAAAGTCAGTTGGTGAAATTTCTTCCAACGTTCTGCTGATCCATAACTGCCAAGTTCCAGACCTCCTCCTTTGGCATCAACATCAACACACATCCTGCGCCAGGAGCTTCCTAGATTTGCATGGCCGAGAAGCTGCATGCGAGCCTCACATCACCGAGTGCAATGCCAAGAGTCGGATGGAGTAAAGCTCTGCCGCTGGACTCTGGAGCAGGGGACGCCTGTTCTGTGGAGAGACCAATCACGCTTCTCTGTCTAGCAGTCTGATGGTCTGGTTTTGGAGAACACCAAGTGGACGCTAAATGCCTGACTGCACTGTGACTACTGTAAAGTTTGGTGGAGGAAGGATGATGCTATGGGCTTGTTGTTCAGGGGTCGGCTGAACTTTATTTCCAGTAAAGGAAAATCTTAATGCTTCAGCAGAACAAGCCATTCTGAACAACTGTGTGTTTTCAACTCTGTGGAAACAGTTTAGGGAAGAACCTTCTCTGCTCCAGCATTACTGACTGGGACCCACTGCACAAGGCAAGGTCTATAAAGGCTGGTTGGGTGAGTTTAGTGTGGAAGTACTTGACTGACCCATACAGAATCCTGACCTCAACCCCATCAAACACCTCTGGAATGAACTAGAATGGAGATCATTAACTCCTCTCGTCCAACATCAGTGTCTCAGAAACGCTCTTCTGAATAAATGGGTGAACATTTTACAGACACTCTAGTAGGGACGTTCCTAGAACAGGGGAAGCAAACCACCACTAACACTCAAATCACCACCAATACTTAAACCACCACCAACACTTAAACCACCACTAACACTCAAATCACCACCAATACTTAAACCACCACTAACACTCAAATCACCACCAATACTTAAACCACCACCAACACTTAAACCACCACTAACACTCAAATCACCACCAACACTTAAACCACCACTAACACTCAAATCACCACCAACACTTAAACCACCACTAACACTCAAATCACCACCAACACTTAAACCACCACCACTTAAACCACCACCACTCTTAAACCACCACCAACACTTAAACCACCACCAACACTTAAACCACCACCACTCTTAAACCATCACCACCACTTAAACCACCACCACCACTTAAACCACCACCAACACTTAAACCACCACTAACACTCAAATCACCACCAATACTTAAACCACCACCAACACTTAAACCACCACTAACACTCAAATCACCACCAACACTTAAACCACCACCACCACTTAAACCACCACCACCACTTAAACCACCACCAACACTTAAACCACCACCACTCTTAAACCACCACCAACACTTAAACCACCACCACCACTTAAACCACCACCAACACTTAAACCACCACCACTCTTAAACCACCACCAATACTTAAACCACCACCAACACTTAAACCACCACTAACACTCAAACCACCACCAACACTTAAACCACCACCACTTAAACCACCATCACTCTTAAACCATCACCAACACTTAAACCACCACCAACACTTAAACCACCACCAACACTTAAACCACCACTAACACTTAAGTCTTAACAGATACACTAAGGACAGGCCAGTGTAATTCAGTTAACCCACCATCGAGCTGCACTGAGCTACAGTGACCTCGCTGTCTTGTTTGCAGATGATCCACTTCCTACTCCAACTTTGTAGCATCGGTTTGAGGAAGACCTTTTCCTGTTCCAGCATGATGAGCTCCATAAAGACCGGGTTTGATGATGTTTGGTGTGGAAGAACTCCAGTGGCTCTCAGCTTGACCCAACTGAATACGTGTGGGATGAACTGGAACGCTGACTAATTGCCAGAAGAGTATGTCTGTCATGGTTGCTCCATATCACGGTTTTGGAAAAAGACATCCAACAAGCTCATACAGGTGGGATGATCATGTGTTCACACACTTTTTGTGGGTTTTTATAAACAAGGCTGCCAACTCTCCTGCACTAACTGGGAGAGCTCTGGAATCTTGTATTTTATTTGTAAACTTGTATTTTTCCCAGCAGTTCTCCCCAAATACATTGCGCTCATTGCTGATTCCAAGTATCTGAGCATGCAGTGAGCAGCTTGCTGATTGGATGGTAGCAGGAGGTTTGTATAGCTGGTTGGTTGTGAACAGACAGAGGCCCCGCCCACTGTACGTCACTGAAATGAAGACTACACTTGTTTGAATGTTGTGTGAGTGACGAGACGCACTCCAATGTTGGGAGCTTCTCGGCTGCTTGGAGCCCAAATGCTGCAGATGAGGCAATAAGGAAGTAACATTATGTGACACCACCAAGTTTAGAAACTTAACAATATATTAAAATTCCGATTCGTACTTGGAATTTTATAATGTTCCAGTCTGAAAACTCAAGCAATTGCCCCTAAATAGATAGATAAATACTTTATTGATACCAGAGGGAAATTCAAGATCTCCACATTTAACCCATCTGTGCAGTGAAACACTCACATATACACACACACTAGTGAACACACACACTAGGGGGCAGTGAGCACACTTACCTGGAGTGGTGGGCAAGCCCTACCATAGCGCCTGGGGAGCAGTCAGGGGTTAGGTGGCTTAACCTCCGGTCCCTAACCTCCAACTCACAACTGCCCCATAAATTGTTTGTTGACGAGGATAAAGGAAATGCTAGTTGTTTGTTGTTTCTCGGTGGAAGATGTTTGTAACTGTGTTTCAATGTAAATGGACTGGTTTGGGCTGAAAATGTACACAGAATTCTAAACTGGCTCAACTCCAAATCTCGCTTCAACACAGTTCCTCCGAGTTGGCAGCCCTGCGCTAACCTTAAAAAAAACAGCTGCAGTTAAAAGAACTTCTTGCTTTGTCACCCTCAACAACTTCACAGTCCTGGGGGGATTCGTCCCCATACTGAGCCGAACACAGGAAAAAGTCAAAACAAGGTTTTCGTCTTTGTTTGTGTTTTTTTTTTTCAGCTGCGCTTTCCTTTTTTTTTTTTTTTTCCTTTTCTGCCTTTTTCATCACGGGGGCCGAACTCCGAACAAACTGGAGCGTTAAAATAAATGCCAGCCGAAGGGAGGGCACTCAGATTTAGAGCGTGCTTATTGCCTTTACTTACATCTCCAAGCTAACAGCCCGAAACGTTGATGTAGAGACTCTGGCGCGGCCTGTCAGGCTTAAGTGTGTGTGTCCTAATCTACTTTGGCTGTGACTTTTAGTGTGTGCGTTTAAAAAAAAAAAAAAAAAAAAAATTACACACCCCCAGACTTTTGATTTGCATGTTTGCAGAGTGTTAATTTATAGTTTAATCAATTATCCATTAAAGCCGGCTGTAAGCTGAGGAAGACGTGCTGGTGTTTTGTGTGCATTAGCATGGCTGCCACTTGCCCTTCGCCTTTGATGTTAAAATACCACCGCAGCCTATTATTACCGAGCCTTAAAAGCAGGCCAGTGTGTGTGTGTGTGTGTGTGTGTGTGTGTGTGTGTGTGTCAATTATTCATCTTTGGCAAAATCGCAAGCCATGATATGAGCATGGACACCCCCGAATAGGTCGCGTCCTCAAAGTTGAAAGTCCGCGTACGTGATTCATTAGCTTTCCGATCAGCCGGATTTCAGTTTTTTGCATCATGCTGCATGAAAAAAGGAGCAAGTGCGCGAGCGAGCGAGCGAGAGAGAGAGAGAGAGAGAGAGAGGCACACTTTGATAGGTTGCCACTCGCTCTGGGAAAAAAATATAAATATATATGCAAATGGACAGTTTGAAAGTTTCCCCGGCGTGAACCCTCGCTCACGACGGATGTGGCAGCAAAAACTGCAGTGTGTGTCTCTGTGTGTGTGTATGTGTGCAATTCCACCCTGACCTCTAGGGGTCAGCAAAGATCCAGTTCCCTCCAAAGTCGCCTCTTCTCCCAGCAATGGCTCCCAGCCTCTCCACCACTGAGAGCAGACATCATTTGTTCCTGGGCTGGCTGGTTCCAGACATGACATATTATTCACATTATCATCAGTCACGCTGAAAGCAAGTTTGAGGCTGGCAGTAAAAGTGTACGGGCTGGCCTTTGGAGACCCCGCGATGGAGTACGCTAATGCAGGTTGCTAGCTGCAAACATGACACGGGCCTGGTTCGGCGATTCCTCTTAGTTAGAGCTGAAATGTTTGTGCATGTGTCTGAGCGAGTGTGCATGCATTAGTGTGGAGAGAGAGAGAGAGAGAGAGAGAGAGGTAAAGAGAACTGGGGCATGTGTTTCAGTGGGTGTGGATATGAATGTGTACATGATTTAGAGTGTCTAACAAAAAAGGGTGAGAAAAGTGTGAGATGATAATATGGTGGAAATAGCCAGGACTTTTTTTTTTTTCAACAAAAACCTTAATTTTATTCCATCCGTCCATTATCTTCCGCTCTATCCTGCTAGTCTGGGTCACAGGGAGGCTGGAGCCAATCCCAGCGTTTGACGAAGGCGAGGTACACTACACCACCATACTAACCACTACACCACCGTACTAACCACTACACCGCCGTACTAACCACTACACCACCTTACTAACCACTACACCACCATACTAACCACTACTCCACCATACTAACCACTACACCACCGTACTAACCACTACACCACCATACTAACCACTACACCACCTTACTAACCACTACACCACCATACTAACCACTACACCACCATACTAACCACTACACCACCGTACTAACCACTACACCACCATACTGACCACTACACCACCATACTAACCACTACACCACCGTAATTATATTTGCTCTTTAAATAAAAGATTATATATAGTTTACTCCATTTATATAACATTTATTCTTTGATGCAAGAATGTTTTAATAATAATATACAACATATTTTTCTTTGAGATTGCCATAAAAGTTGCCATATACTATAAATCTGTATTCACGTTGTTACAGAGTTGAATAAGGAGAGTTCAGTACATATAACTGTACATACTGTGACCCTCAAACTCTCCTGAAATCCTGCTTTTACAGAAGAGAAGACGATAAAACAGGCCAAACTCAAAATCCTACACTGTTACGTAACAGACATATTAATATTTACACCCCCAACATTTACACACAACCACAACAACAACCAAACTGGTGACTATGTGGAAAAGTCCAGCATTCCAGGCTGTGAAGGGAACGTCGCCACTTTTAACTCCTTCCCAACAAACAACCCAACTGTCAGAGCTCCATGTTCTTCTTTAAACCAGCCTGAAGTTCCTCTTCTCCACATTCTTCATCTAATGTTCCACCTTAAACTCTGCAGCTCATACAGACGCCAGAATGGAACCACAGCACCGTTTAAGTTGGAACGGAGAATTCCCAAAACAAGCTGCTGAACTTCCAACATCTTTAACAGAATCCTGAACAACTTTAACTCTGCAGTCTGAACATCTCACTCCGGACAGTTTCTCCAACACTCGGAGCAGCTTCAGCTCAGCGTTCAACACTGAAGAGACTGAAGAGACAAGCAGCTCCACCTTTATTAGCACCACAACCTCCAACAGTGACTGTAAGTAGCAGCCATGCTGTGTGAGTGGATCACTGTGTGCTGGTTGAAGCAGATCATCTTAAACTGAAAGTTTCACAGAGACACCTTTCATCTACTTTGTGTTTGATGTCCAGATGAAAGCGAGCTGCCAGTATAGGTAACGTTACACACCAGCAGCTCCAAGTAACCAGCATAGCTAACTATATAGTACGAGGGCAAAGCTTATTTACATGGAGGTTAACTTCATGTAGTCTATGTTGCTTCTGTGAGATCATCACTGTGTCTTGTTGCAAACCAACCAATCAGAGCAGAGCTGGGTAAACTATTCATGAGCTCACCGAAACAGCTTGTTTCATTCTAGGACCAGATCAGATATCAGGATGTGAAACCACCTCTGGGTGACCAAAGTCACTTATCTTCCATGTAGAACATCAGAGAACGACTGAACTACTGAATAAATGCTTCTATGGCTCCTTTCAATGCTCTTCAAACAGATTCAGTACTTTGATAACTTTCTTACAACACCCTCATAACGAGGAACTCTAATTCATTGGCTAACTGTAAGATCACTCTTCTTGCCCAGGTATCCTTTGTTCTGTGTACGCTTGATGACTTCCCTGTGAACCTCGGCCAACGTGGGATTTGTTTCCACACTTGAATTCCGATGACATCTTTGATCTCGCCGCCGTGGCTGGCATGTCTCACATACTCTTGTGGCCTCGCCGTAACACCAGAGTTTTCACCGGCTCCTCTGACAGAGTGGCGAAGACAGCAAGTCTGGTCTCGTATCCTCTGGGGCTCGGCGACCAGAGCAGACAGAACAAATGCACGACACGTTCTGCATAGCTATCAGAAGTTAGCGTCTGGAAAGAAGCAGATACAGTCTTCTCTTTTCTCACAAGCCTGGCGTTCCTGTCGCTGGGATAGTAGATGTAAGCTAATGTAGCATTCAGCTGATGATGATGATGATGATATTGATGAATTTTTTACTGTCTCTCTCTTCCTCACCCCCTCCTCCAACTCCATGCCCACCAACTCCCACCTCGCTCTCGTTCCCCGGGCCTTCTGTACAGCCCCTCGGCGGCTAATCGTGGCATCATTACTTATCTCTGGCTACTGTGGCGCTGATTCAATTTTAGTGCATGCGGGGCGTGTGGGAATACAGTGGACGGCTCATTACGTGGTTGGCTTCATGAGCGCTAAGCCCATCTAGCCGCTTCTCAATTGCTTTCCGAACTCCCTTCCTCAAGTCAAATGCGAGGCCATTAAGGAAAAAACAGCCTTAACCAAGCTGCAGGAAAGACTCGCCTCGCCAGATGAAGAATCACGACCAGCTGAAAGTTTGTGGTAATGGGCAGCAGCAGCAGCCGTGGTGAGAACCGGAGGGGATCCTTAGCGGCTTCGAGAATGGGGGTGGGAGAAAGTGGATGAATTTCAAATGAGTGAACTTAAAATATGTCACAGCTAGAGCAAAACTGCTCTCGTCGAGCCCAGTGGGTTAGAAACAACACAGGTTGTGTCATGAGGCTGCTCCATGTTAATGGACTGTTATACCAAAGCCATGCTGGGCTACTCTACCTTAGTGGACAGAGGACACCCAATTGAGAAGATGGATTGGGGTAGACTGTTCACCCACTGGCTGGGCTTCCTCAAACAAAAAATATGAAGCTAAAGTGATTTCTAGGCACATTTGCTTCTTTGGTTTTGCACTGGAGCTATGAGGCTATGAGTGCACCAGGCAGAAAGCCATGTAACATCTCACAAACTATCGGTGAGGTCACCATTTGCCGTAGGCCTCCACCCAATGGTGACCAGCACAAGATACTCAGACCTCCAGACACAACAAGACACAAACAAGACGCAACAATCTTTAATCAAATAGAAAACAACATTTGAGTCACCTTTTCAGAGGGCGTCTGCCTCCCGTGAGCCTTGTTGCTTGGCGCTACTATATGGTGTGGAGTCAGTACTAGGACATCACTAGGGGGGCCCTTCAACGGTTGACCCTTCACATTGGCAAGCTCTCCCACAGCCTTCATCTCCCGCCGAACCTCCCAGCCCAGACTCACAGCACGGCTCCTCTCTCTTCACAATGCTGGCCCATCAACTGCTCACTTCAACATTGAAGTCTTTAATGGTTTTTACTTTTGCGCCCACCAGCCCTCACTCCTTACCTTTCACTCCTCATTGCTCACTAGCAGCTCAATGCAGAGTGAGTCCCTAGTTCATCTAACAGCCGTGGAAAATGTTTCATTTCATTATATAGAATAAAAATATTGGTGCTAATTACCATTCCGCAGGCACAGAGGTCTTTAAGCCCACACAGCAAGCACATATTGGGCTTAATAAGGTCGGCACCTCACTAACTGTTTACCACTGCTGGTCCACCCTCGGCCCACCCACATTACAGTCCGGCATACAAGATCTAAGTAGTGAATAATCTCCTCTAACAGATTTTAAACGTGTCTTTAATTTTAGAAAATAAACTAGGACACATATTACAAACAACCGAGAAAAAAATATGACTAGAATGTGAAAAGATTTATTTGATGATGTTGCTGAATTATTAGTAAATTGGACTGCGGGTGGATACATTGTAATAATAATAATAATAATAATAATAATAATAATAATAATAATAATAATAATAGGTTATACTTATAGCGTCTTTCACATCCTTAAGGACGCTTTACAAAAAAGTGAGTAATAATAATAATAATAATAATAATAACAATAATAATAATAATAATAATAATAATAATAATACAATAAATGAATCAAAGAAAATGAAAGTATTTAGAGAAAAGCTGAGCTGAGATTCAAAGATAGTAAGAGAGGGAGAGGAGCGAATGGAAGAATGTAGAGAGTTCCAAAAAGTCTGGGCAGCAACACTAAAAGACCTGCCACCCATAGAGGAAGGCCTAAATCTAGGTACAGCCAGAGGACCTTAGCTTGAGCGATGGGACATGAAGATGAAGAAGAGCAGACAGATAGGTGGGTGAAGGCCATGCAAAGCTTTAAAGGTCAACAGCAGGACTTTATAGCAGATACGTTGTGTAACTGGCAGCCAGTGAAGCTGATGAAGGACGGGGTGATGTGGGTAGAATTCTTAGTGGAGACTAGAACTCCGGGCAGTGGAGTTTGGAACGGACTGATGAGGGTGAAGAGTTTTAGATGGTAAACTATAGAACAGGTAAATAATCTAGTCTAGATATAATGAAAGCAGCACCAGGATCTCGGCATCTTTTAAGGTAAGCAATTTAAGGTAAGCGGACGTTGGCTGTGTGTACGTAGCTATGGCTAGTGAACTGCTGCTACAGAAGTTAGTGCTGCTTCTGAGGTAAACAATGATTACATTCCTCTCCGATCGACAGCCCGACACTGTGTGAGTACATATTTAGACAAACACCTGAACAGTGTAATAAACAGGATCTAAACCCGTCAGTAAACAGAGCTTGATATGAATAGCGGGACTTTTACGGTGGTGGTCTGACGTCTTGCGTCACAGGACGCTGGTGAGATGGTGGACGTAGTGCATCTGAGGTTGCATGGATACTAAACACTTGCACACTGAAAGAGAGCACTGCTGGAGTGCACTAGCTCCAACTGAGTACGTACTGTTCAAGTACGCAATATCGAACACACCCTTAGCGATTTTATGTGTGGAATAAAGGTGAGACGTGGGTCAAATCAAGCTGCAGCACCTTACTAGACAAAGAGTGTCATTCAAATTCTTTAGCTAATGCTAACAGCATTATTATGGTAATATTAACAGAAATTGAATGTTCTAGAAAGTTCTCGCCATTTAACACTAGCTAACACTAACAGCTGAGTTAATATATTAACAGAGATGTAACTTTCTAGAAAGTTCTCGCCATTTAACAGTAGCTAACGCTAACAGCTGAGGTAATATATTAACAGAGATGTAATGTTCTAGAAAGTTCTCGCTATTTAACACTAGCTAACACTAACAGCTGAGTTAATATATTAACAGAGATGTAATGTTCTAGAAAGTTCTCGCCATTTAACAGTAGCTAACGCTAACAGCTGAGGTAATATATTAACAGAGATGTAATGTTCTAGAAAGTTCTCGCTAGTTAACAGTAGCTAACGCTAACAGCTGAGGTAATATATTAACAGAGATGTAATGTTCTAGAAAGTTCTCGCTAGTTAACACTAGCTAACGCTAACAGCTGAGGTAATATATTAATCTAGATGTAATGTTCTAGAAAGTTCTCAGTATTTAGCACTAGCTAACACTAAGGTGAGGGAATATACTAACAGAGATATAATGTTTAAGATAGTTATAGCCACTGAGCACAAGCTAATGCTGGGTTACAATATCTAACATGTCTGTATAACACTGAAAAGGTTATAACCTACCACAGCGTGCTTGATCCCTCACCTATTTGTTAGACATCTTTAAGCAAAGTAAAATGAGGGTTAAGCAAAACTCCTTACCTTGTCGTCTTAACCAAAATGTATGTACCTGCAACTGGCTAATGCAGCTAATCCGAACTTCTACTTTTTTTTTTTCTTTTTTTTTAAACAAACTGAAGAGATCACATAAGCAAGCCTATTTGGGATTATGTAACAACTTGACAGGCATTTGCTGTAACTAACTGAGAGGTTCCTCACAGGCCTCGCTGAAGCATGCAGACCTGGGTTAGGTTTATAAGGAGACCGTAATTGACCCGTCTGTAAACTGGGTTTTTAATGTGGTGATACAAAAAAAGATTTACATTTAAGTGAAAAATTGATGTTTTTTGCTACTTCCTGTGTATTTTGAAATGCTGCTGTTACTTCTACTGATGTATGTTTGGTTTTTAGATACTGCCTGGGCGAGTAGCCTGAGGCGTATAGATCAACCACCACTCGGTGCAGCTTGTATTTGATGCCGTGCTGGTAAACCTGTCACTGTTCGCTGTGTTGAGGGGTTGAATTGGTGGGAGGCTTCAGCTTTGAGTACCATCCAATATGGTACTTCACTGCAGGGTCCTGACAGAGATGTTAAACTGTGTTGCCAGATTGGGCAGATTTTATTTGGATTGGGCACTGAAGACGCTTTGAGCTGTCACGAATTTATGTGATTTATGAATATAAAATTAATAAATAACATTGCTCATTAGGGGACATGATATGAAAAATCAAATATGTGGAGTATCCACCAACCAACAAACTGTGAAAAAAAACAACCCCGTTTGTTTTTTTGGGGCTGCCTGGATCATTCTGGCACAACACAAGCATTTAAAAAATAATCCAGCTCTGTGTCTCTCCGTCTGTTTATCACTAACACTAACAGATGAAGTAATATATCAACATAGATATAAAGTTTTAGATAATTCTCACTTTTTGGCTCTAGCTAATGCTAACAGTTGAGGTAATATATTTACAAAGATGTAATGTTCTAGAACGTTCTTGGCATTTAGCAATAACTAACTATAACAGCTTATGTAATATATTAACAGAAATGTAATGTTCTAGATATTTGTTGGTGTTCACTCAACAATACTGATCGCACATGGTTCTCAGTTATTTTGCAGGTTGCATGTGTCCTGTTTATGTTTATCAAACACATTTTAAAAAGTATTGAAAATATTGATAAGCTTGGCAAATAAGATCTGGCAACCATGATTCTAAACAATCCATATGGCTAATGCCTGAGCATCCAAGGAATGCCATGGCTATAATGATTACTTCAGGTTAATTAGTTGTTGATGCGACTGATATTTTTATTTATTTATTTTTTATTTGTTTGTGTGTGTGTGTGTAGGGGGGGGGGGGTCGTACAGTGTTCATTTCTGATCATACTGACAGATTACAACAGTTTACAGGAACTGTAGGAGGCGCTGTAGCTGCACCCCAAAATTATATTTGTGAGTTCCTCTTTTATCCTTGAACTTTAATTCCAAATTCCAGTCGTTTGGGTTGGTTTAGCTTCTGCGTAGTGCTTATACCTTCTCACTTGAGTACTTTGGCTTTAACTTTAGCTTCCTTTCAGTACCCTTTGGATGAGTTTTCTCCATTTGGCTTCATTTTGCAGAAGAGATTTTGCGAAGAATGATTTAATTATCAGAAAGCCACAGTTCAGTGAGCAGCCCTGAGCCCTGAGCAGTCCAGATCAGCCCAACAGTGAAATTAAACAGTTGAGGCAAAACAATCCAGCTTTGAAGCCACAGCAGATGTTCTGATCATTTCGATTGTGTTTGTTTTCATTTGGCACCAGTCTGGCGTTGAGATGGACAATGACATGTCTTACCGAATGAGAACCAGCCACAGTCAGTCAGCTGTGACCATGTGTGGGGATCATGTTTGTTGTAACAGGAGAGAGAAAATATCACACGTACGCTGTTGTGTTTGGAGTGTATGGGACGTACTGAGGGCTCTGGGCCCAAATCGCTGTTGTGAAGAGCCCTGTACAAAACAAAGTCTAATTGAACCGTCACAAAACGCATCAAGTACCTTGTACAAACAGCATCATCGCTGTCATATCAAAACCTGTTTTTTAAGCCTTGATTTTTTTTAACACCGTTCAAAAAATGACAGCCGTTACTTACAGCGTGTAAACACTTCATGATGAATGGAGCAAAAGAAATTATTTGGAATCAAATCTGATGTTAAGAGTGTTTCTCTTCTCATAAAAAGTTTGGATAATACTTCCCATTTATAGAAACCCTCCCTGAACCCAGAATTTACAGATTATACTGTTTTTGATACTTCAGGACATTTATATGTATATATATAAAACATATTATTATGTTATAAAAGCAAATTTTTCAGAGAGGAAGCTTTTATTTCCTTAGCAAAACACTATTTTTAAATGTTTAAACAGTATTAATACAGTAAGTAGTGCTTACATACGTCAGTGCGTTTATTTAACCCTTTATTTACAGTTTATTCACAGTTCTGATCTAATACCTGCTTTGACTGCTCAGTACTTCATTAAGATAAATCAAGATTTGCTGCTGAAGGAACTGAATACATTCATACAATGTCTGGGGCGTCCAGGAGAAATCTGGAACTACACTTTGTTCTTCAAACTGGAGCTCAAGATATGATCTACTTCTCTCACAATAAGATATTCATGTTACTTTGTATTGTATGTATGATTATTTATATCTGTTCTAATCATAGTTCTTACTGGTGAAAACAGGCTTATTGGAATGAAGGAGAAACAAAGCATTCAGAAAACTGCTGCTGTTCAGCTTAATATTATTTGACCTGTTACTCTGCTATCAAGTCTGAATCATTTTATTCTATACTTTATATAACCTGTATAACTTATATTACTTATAAAACTTATTAAAGGAGCAATTTGTTGAGCATAACAAACTGTGAAAATCTATGCATGTAAAACAAGGGTGTAGATTTGGTCTCCACTTTGTAGATTTAGCCATTGGTAGGCCCAGTCTACCTTAAAATGTTGCAATAGTAACGTTTCGCTGGTAGAGTTTTGACCAATATTTGACCAATCTGCAAAATCCAGACCTGCAATAACGAGAGTGATGGCATGCCGAGCATGTTGCCTGGATGCAGATGACCAGATATCACACCAAATTCTGATTCTTAAAATAATATACCATTAAAAGCGGCTCATAAGTAAAAAAGAGCCGAAACCGTACTGGCTGATTAGTTTACTACCAATGACTTACAGTCTGGGGAGTGAAAAAGCATGACTTGACGCCAGTCTTCGGACAGTGCCCTCCCTTTCAGCCAATCAAATACAAGCATGATTAAACAGCATCTAGAAGATGCAGTGTCTGGAAGCCACAATATTATTGTATTATTAATACAATGTGAATGAGGTAATCAAATATTGGTAGGGACAATTCTTTCAAGCCAAACTATGGTTGGGACATGTCCCTACTGTCCATATGCAAACCTATACCATTGGCGTACGTTAATACTAATTTGTATTCTGTGTATTGAAACCAAAATCAGACAGTGATGATGGTGCGTTAAGTCCAGTAGACCATTAAACTCCCAAACATATCATTATTCTCTGCTTAATTGGGTTCAAGCTGTATTCACTGGAGATGCTTGTTGTACTAGCAGAAAGGCAGCCTGATGTGAATGCTTTATAACTTTGCATTTCCACACTGGAGGATCTTTTTTGTTTGCATTTCTCCAGTTCTACAGTTCTGCTGGCATTGTTGTTGTATGTGATGGTGAGCTTTGATATATTTACCTCTATTCAATGTACACACTGAAATAGTCTCTACATCAGCATAGCTGAAGTTTGGAGCACCAACTTGTGATACTTTGTGAGATTGCTTACCAGGCAGCTTATCAGGCAGCTTGTTTTTGATGCCGTGCTGATGAACCCGTCACTGTTCGCTGTGTTCAGCAATCAGGTTGGTGGGGGGTGGTTTCAGCTGTTAGTAACATTCAGTCTGCTTCTTCACTGCAGGGCACTGACTGGGATCTAAAAGGAGAAACAATCCATGAACTTCCTCGCCACCATAATATGCTATGATTAGCTGCTACTGTAACAATGGCAAAAGGTCAATCTCTTCATACAATGTGCTCTGAAGTGCTCTGGAGTGTTCATATAGTGGTCATCCTCATAGACGGCAGTACAGTACAGGATGTGTAGGGGGCGATAAGGGTTCTGCAAGACTTTGACTAATGGCTGCGAAAAAGTAAAAGCAGAGACACAATTAGTTATAAGCAGTACATCACTAATATTCCATAGATTCACTGATTACTTAACCCCTTTAAATTATTGCTGCTCATTTAGAGCTTAACAACTGCCCATCCTGTGTGGTCTGATGCTGAACAACTGCCCATCCTGTGAGGTCTGAGGTGGAACAACTGCCCATCATGCGTGGTCTTATGTGGAACAACTGCCCATCCTGTGTGGTCTTATGCTGAACAACTGCCCATCCTGTGTGGTCTGATACTGAACAACTGCCTATCCTATGTGGTCTGATGCTGAACAACTGCCCATCCTGTGTGGTGTGATACTGAACAGCTGCACATCCTGTGTGGTCTGATACTGAACAACTACCCATCCTGTCCAGTCTAATGCGGAACAACTGCCCATCCAGTGAGGTCTGATGTGGAACAGCTGCCCATCCTGTGTGGTATATTGCGTGACACCTTCCCATGCTATGTAGTCTGATGTGAAATAACTGCCCGTCCTATGTGGTCTGATGTGTTTTTTAAAGGGTTCTTCAGAAGAGATAGTGGTTCTATACAGAACCATGTATACTCACAGACATGCTTGCATTATATGTTTCCTTATAGTACCAAAAAGAGTTCCTCTATTGTGAAGACATGACGATTGTACAGTAGAACCACCATTTATTGAAAATGGTTTCTTATAGCACCAAAAAAGGGTTCTGCTATTGTAACAAGCTTAACATTCAACCCTTTATTATACAACCATTATAAAAAGGATCCATCTACAACACCTTTGCCATCAATCTATAGAACCTTACTTAATGCAAAGAACCCTTTAATCATACAAAAAGGTCTTTAGCAAAGAAAATGGTTCTATAAAACCATGAACCCCTGAAAATAACCATCTTTGTAGGTGTGTGTAGAACCATTTCATGCTCAAACAGTGATGGAGAACATTATCTTTCAGCGTTTGTGGTTCTTTATAGAACCATTTTTTCCCCTTTCCTAAAGAACCCTTGCAGAATAACCTATTTAGGAGTGTATAGTATGGTTCTACACACACTCATACATGCCAGTGTTCATGGTCCCATATAGAACCAATTCTCCATAAATTTAAAGCATTTAAGCATGAAATTGTTCTATATAGAGGTCACGGTTCTAAACAGATCCATTCCCTTTACTAAGGAACCTTTCTTTTTAAGGATTGCACACTAAAAGACTATGTCCTCGCACTCAGTCCTGCAGAGGTTTGGCTTTAGCAGCGATTGCTGATGCCAGCGATGACTTTGGCTGCGTTTAAATTCCGTCGATTAATCGATGAATCATAAACTGGCCCTACTGTCCCTCCTCGGAGGTCCGATACCTGTTTCTGCACTTCATTAACTGACTAATGGACTCGATCCAACTTTACCGATTACCGGCGTGCTGGAGAAAGGCGCGTCTGCAGTAATTAGCCAGTAATGAATGTGTACATTTGTTCAGTTTTGCCGCAGATAAACGCACAAGCACATCAGGATTCCGGCGATTAGGCCTGAAGTGTGTTTACGGAGTTAATGAATAGGTAACAATGGCGAGGGATAATGCCTCCTTATCAGCGCCACCCAGAAGACATGAATTATAGCAGTTACACTCATAAACACAGACGAGGAGTAGAGTATAGCGAGGCTGTAGAAGCTGTATTGAGGCTTCTCAGCTGCTACTCAAGGACACATTGCGCAGTGTGCAGGTGTGAACGCGCCTCAGACAATTAAAAGTGTTTCTTTGTTTCTGAGTAACTGAAAAAAACATCACACGTCCACGTGGGTGCAGTGTTTGTTTTCTCGCCCGTTGTTTAGCGTTTAAAGCCGCCGCAGGTGTAAAGAGAGAACTTGCTTGTAACCACATTTTCACACCGTGATGTCTGTGATGATGTTTCTGGTCTTTCTCCAGTTTCAATGCACAGTTACTGACTCGTTATGCTGGTTCTGCTTACGCATCACAGTGTTTGATTCTGAGGTTTTCTTTGTATATAGGAGTTGAGCTTTATCTAGAACTTTATCTAGAACATAACTTGTAATTGTAGTTTTGGACAAAATTAAATAAATATAAATAAATATAGAAATACAGTAAAAGAAGTGAAGAACAAAGCACAAGTAATACAAATGTATTTATAATTATTTATTTATTTATTTATCATTTTACACGTGCTGTATTTTTAGTGTACTATAATAAGACACGTTAATACTAATATATCACACTGTGAAAATAATAATATTTCCGTTATTTTACTTATTCATAGTTTTTTTACATGGCATATTTAGTCTTATATAATAAGTCAATAATACTAGTCTATATTTAATGACATGTAACAATTGTGTAATAATAATAATTATGTATGATATTTGCATATTTGCATTAACAACAATTTAACATATTTTATGTAGTATATAATGTTGTAAACGATTATTTTAGTTTGTAATATTTTTATATTGTTCTTATATTATTGATTATTATTTTTTATTGTTATTATTTACTATTATTATATATTATGTCCTCTAATATATATTATTGTCATTTGTACAAATGTAGTAGTATATATTTGATGTTATTATATAATTGTATTATATATATATATATATATATATATATATATATATATATATATATATATATATATATATATATATATATATATACACACACAGTACAGACCAAAAGTTTGAACAAACCATCTCAAGAGTTTTCTTTATTATACTATGAAAATTGTAGATTCATACTGAAGGCATCAAAACTATGAATTAACACATGTGGAATTATATACCACAAAAAAGTGTGAAACAACTGAAAATATGTCGTATATTCTAGGTTATATTCTACATGCCTGGTTCCCACCGTGAAGCATGGAGGAGGAGGTGTGATGGTTGGGGATTTATTCAAAATTGGCATACTGGCCCAGCATGGCTACCACAGCATCTTGCAGCGGCATGCTATTCCATTTGGTTTGCGTTTAGTTGGACCATCATTTATTTTTCAACAGGACAATGACCCCAAACACACCTCCAGGCTGTGTAAGGGCTATTTGACCAAAAAGGAGAGTGATGAGGTGCTGTGCCAGATGACCTGGCCTCCACGGTCACCGGACCTGAACCCAATCGAGATGGTTTGGGGTGAGCTGGACCGCAGAGTGAAGGCAAAAGGGCCAACAAGGGCTAAGCATCTCTGGGAACTCCTTCAAGACTGTTGGAAGACCATTTCAGGTGACTACCACTACCATATATATATATATTATTGTGTTACACATAATACAATTACATAATAAAGTCAAATGTATACTACTAAATATATACTAAAGTAATATATACTATATATTTTACTATATATATATATATATATATATATATATATATATATATATATATATATATATATATATATATATATATATATATAAAGTACAATTACTCTATTCTATTCTGTTCTATTAGATTTTTACCTTCATGGATATACATGTCTGCGCACACATTTCTCTAACTCTTCTTTAACTTTCTCTCTCTCTCTCTCTCTCTCTCTCTCTCTCTCTCTCTCTCTCTCCCTCTCTCTCCCTCTTTCTCTCTCTCTCTCTCTCTCTCTCTCTCTCTCTCTCCCTCTCTCTCTCTCTCTCCCTCTCTCTCTCTCTCCTCCTGTGATATTCTGTGGAATCTTTCATCCATCATCCTCTCACAGGCAGTAAGGGATGTGCTCTGTGTGCCTGTGTTGGGAGTGCCAGTAGTTATTAAGATTCGCGGATAGGGTCACAGTGATGGATCGGCCGCAGCCGCAGCACCAGGCTACCCCGGGACCCCAGATGCCATATTCTGCCCACACTTTCAGCGCTTTTCATGGATGATGGGCCCTCCTAGATAAATAAGAAAGCTATTACTGCTGACCCAGAGTCAGCGGACAAGGTGCTTTCTGTAGATAACCTTAAACAACAGCTGACCCGGCAAGGGGAGAGGCCAGAGCGGAGCGCTGCAGAGCATGAACATTTTATATTATGATGCTTGACCAGCGAGCCGGAAGATAAGTGCTGCATCATTCAATAAAGCAAAATGACAGTCCTTAGAGAGAGATTGGTTTAAATGAGATTCAATCCCAGAAGCTGAAATCATTTTCTGGGCGTTTCACTGAACAAGTTGGGCAGATTTCTGTTAAATACAGTATCTGAGATCCCACCTTTTGAATCAGTGCTATAAGTGCTGTTTGTTCGCCATAGCGACATTCAGGATCACCCTAAACGATCTCGGCACATCCATTACAGTATATGATATATTAAGCCAAAATTAGATCTGCTGCTATGGTGATTCCAAGTCCCCAGGCAAGGCGAGTTTATTTATATAGCACTTAACTTCATATACAAAGGCAGTTCAATCTGCTTCATATAAAAACGAGCAAAAAGAATATAAAAGAATATAAAAGAATATAAAAGGAAGATATAGACAAGGTGCTAAAAGTAAAAAAGCACTAAAAATTAAAAATTAAGTGCCAAAATTTTCATATAAAATTCCAAAATCAGTGTGTGACGCCTATAAATATAATTATTGTTGTACAGACCCAGTTATTGGCACAAAGGGTTACAAGAAATTCACTATACTTTTTAATAAAACCACGTGTCACAGTTACTGGCGGTCCTGTATTTAATGTTTAGTTTAAGCTCTCTGTGCCAATAAAACAGCACTCACTCTCCTCCTGTAACGCCTCATCAGGTCGAAGTAGACAGCAGACTATTTAACATTCAGGTCAGGATTTATTTATACTCACCTTTTACAACAGACATTGTCACACAGCGGCTTTACAGAAAATCTGGGTTCGAGCCCCCAGTGAACAGCACAAGGGGCAACAGTGGCAATGAAAAACTCCCTCAGAGCAAGAGGAAGAAACCTCGAGAGGAACCAGACTCAAAAAGAGGAACCCATCCTCCTCTGGTTCACAGCGGATAGTAGAACAAGCACAAGAGCAATACAAAAAAGATCAGATCTACAATTATATATAAACATAGACGGATGGGATTGTTTTGTATCAGACCCCACAGGATGGGCAGTTGTTTCGCATCAGACCACACAGAATGGCCAGTTGTTCTGAATCAGACCACAGAGGATGGGCAGTTGTTCTGAATCAGACCCCACAGGATGGGCAGTTGTTTTGCATCAGACCACACAGGATGGGCAGTTGTTTCTCATCAGACCACACAGGATGGGCAGTTGTTCAACATCAAACCACATAGGATGGGCAGTTGTTTTGCATCAGACCACACAGGATGGGCAGTTGTTCTGCATCAGACCCCACAGGATGGGCAGTTGTTTCGCATCAGACCACACAGAATGGCCAGTTGTTCTGAATCAGACCACAGAGGATGGGCAGTTGTTCTGAATCAGACCACAGAGGATGGGCACTTGTTTTGAATCAGACCACACAGGATGGGCAGTTGTTCAACATCAAACCACACAGGATGGGCAGTTGTTCCGCATCAGCTCACACAGGATGGGCAGTTGTTCTGAATCAGACCACACAGGATGGGCAGTACACATGCAGTACTGAGTGTACTGATGAAGTAAGAAAGAAGTTTTATTTAAACTGGCGGGCAAATTAAAAACTTATTTTTTTATCTAGAACCCGGCTAGTCAGAGTCAAAGATAGTCACCGGAGATTTGAGTTAAAGGACTTATAATTAACTGTAAAACTACAAATCAGTCTAAAGAACAACAGCTGAACATCTTACACACTTTAAATCCAGACTGTGTCTCAAACGCCTTTGAATCCCTAATAGTGCGCTTTTTCTATCTTCTACAGACAAACAGCTCACTATTAGTGGAGTACAGATGTTTCTTAATGTCTAGGTTCTTTGGGTAATAATAAATAATATCCTGATTCAAATAATGTATTTAATCATATTTTACGCCGTCTGCTGTTCTAGAAATGCCACTCGAGGCCGTGTGTTACTGTGCTTTGGTCGTGGGGAAGGAGATTTTAGGCACTCTGTTCTTTGTGTCGTGTCTAAAAACATCCACCCCCATGACAAAACCACAGTAATGCGCAGCCTCGAGGGGCTTAGTGCTGTAATTCCTCCACTCGTGTGCGTCTACAGTTGCTTTATCTTAGAAAAGAAAACATTCCTTCAAGCCATTCTGCCATGTTTTCCCCATCCTCAGCGCTGCAAGTCCTGGAGCCTCGGCTGCTACACTGAAGAAAATGGCTGGTGGGCTCCACAGTCCACAGTCTGATCCACAGTCATACTGACCCTCACTCCTCTATGTGTCTGTTCCACAGTCATACTGACCCTCACTCCTCTATGTGTCTAATCCACAGTCATACTGACCCTCACTCCTCTATGTGTCTAATCCACAGTCATACTGACCCTCACTCCTCTATGTGTCTAATCCACAGCTTTATTGACCCTCACTCCTCTATGTGTCTAATCCACAGTCATACTGACCCTCACTTCTCTATGTGTCTAATCCACAGTCATACTGACCCTCACTTCTCTATGTGTCTAATCCACAGTCATACTGACCCTCACTTCTCTATGTGTCTAATCCACAGTCATACTGACCCTCACTTCTCTATGTGTCTAATCCACAGTCATACTGACCCTCACTCCTCTATGTGTCTAATCCACAGTCATACTGACCCTCACTTCTCTATGTGTCTAATCCACAGTTATACTGACCCTCACTCCTCTATGTGTCTAATCCACAGTCATACTGACCCTCACTCCTCTATGTGTCTAATCCACAGTCATACTGACCCTCGTTCCTCTATGTGTCCAATCCACAGCCTTATTGACCAGCACTACTCTATATGTCTAATACAGAGTCATACTGCCCCTTACTCCTCTATGTGTCTAATCTAAAGATGTACTGACCCTCACTCCTCTATGTCTAATCCACAGTCATACTGACTTGCACTCATCTATGTGTCTAATCCACAGTCAAACTAACCCACAATCTTCTGTGTCTAATCCACAGTCATACTGACCCTCACTCCTCTATGTGTCTAATCCACAGTCATACTGACCCTCACTCCTCTATGTGTCTAATCCACAGCAATACTGACCCTCACTCCTCTATGTGTCTAATCCACAGTCATACTGTTCGTCACTCCTTTGTGTCTAATCCACAACTTGTTTGCTGTTCTGACCCTCACTTCTGCTTGTGTCTAATCTGATGTCATAGCAACTGCTTTTCAACACCTTTTCCACCACCTAAAATACCATAGTAACTCTTTGGCTGCAAACTAGCAACTGCTATATATATACATATACCAAAAAATGCTTGTGTGGGAGAATAAAACCATGTAAATACCATAAACAGAAGGAAATTGTAGCTGTTTAAAAGTCCTCAGGCCAGCTGTGAATAGAAACTTATCCACAGAGCTGGTTATTGGCTTTGGTTTCTGGGATGGGGGGACCACTGTGAGGGCAGATGGAGCGAAATGGATGTTATTATCTCTAGAGTAAAAGCCCACCCAGGATGAAGAACGAGGGGCAACCACTTCCAGTCCACAGCTGTAAACATTCGTCTCCACATACCCGCTGGTATTGCAGGCCCGCGGTCGACCTTGCAGGTTTGCAGGCGCAACCCGCTCATATACGTCCAGAGCTTAAACGAGGGAAATAACGTTCAGAAACATTTCCTTCTCACCAAATCCCTCAAGTGCAGGCTTAATTACCGCCACAAAGGAAGCCATTACACAAACAGCATGTTGGGCTGGGCTGGATCCTCCGCCCTAATTTGAGCAGAGATTCATTTGGCCCCGCTAATGACAATGCGGAGAGCGGTGGTGAGCAATTCTGAATGGCTTTGGCTTAATACCCGCAGATACTAGCGCGGCTGCCTTCTTCGTGCTGCGTGTGCAGCGTGAACGTGTGCTAATCAGCTGCGTGAGAGAGAACAGGGAGTAATAACAGATTATGTTTTTTATGCACTTCAGTTTCTCAAGCGCTTAATTCATATATTAACATATTAATCACATACTAGCTCGCCTGCAAATGGAAGCCTGCTTTCCGGAGCATTAGCTGTGGACTTGAATATGGCCGATACAGCAACGGGTCACTGCAAACTACTATATCGTCACTGTCTCCGCCCCTCTGGGTAAGCCCTCCCCCTCTTTACTCCTGAAAGACTCCGCCTTTCTGGGTGACCCCTCCCCCTCTTTACTCCTGAAAGACTCCGCCTCTCTGGGTGATCCCTCCCCCTCTTTACTCCTGAAAGACTCCACCTCTCTGGGTAAGCCCTCCCCCTCTTTACTCCTGAAAGACTCCGCCTCTCTGGGTAAGCCCTCCCCCTCTTTACTCCTGAAAGACTCCGCCTCTCTGGGTAAGCCCTCCCCCTCTTTACTCCTGAAAGACTCCGCCTCTCTGGATAAGCCCTCCCCCTCTTTACTCCTGAAAGACTCCGCCTTTCTGGGTGACCCCTCCCCCTCTTTACTCCTGAAAGACTCCGCCTCTCTGGGTGATCCCTCCCCCTCTTTACTCCTGAAAGACTTCTCCTCTCTGGTTGACCCTTACCCCTCTTTGCTTCTGAAAGACTCCTCCTCTATGAATGACCCCTCCCCTCTTTACTTCTGAAAGACTCCTCCTCTCTGGTTGACCCCTCCCCCTCTTTACTTCTGAAAGACTCCTCCTCTCTGGTTGACCCCTCCCCCTCTTTACTTCTAAAGACTCCACCTCTCTGGGTGACCTCTAGCCCTATTTACTCTTGAAACACCCGCCCCCCTCTTGGGGTGATCCCTCCACCTCTTCGGAAAGACTCCTCCTCTCTGAGTGATCCCTCCCCTCTTTACTTCTAAAAGACTCCACCTCTATGGGTGACCCCTCCCCTCTTTACTTCTAAAAGACTCCTCCTCTATGGATGATCCATCCTCTTCTTCTGAAAGACTCCACCTATCTGGGTGACCCCTCCCCCTCTTCAAAAAGACTTCTCCTCTCTGGGTGACCCCTCCCCCTCTTCGGAAAGACTCCTCCTCTCTGGGTGATCCCTCGCCCTCTTTACTTCTGAAAGACTCCACCTCTCTGAGAGACCCCCACTTTTCTTAAATGTATTGCTGGCATCAAAAGTCCAAATGCGCAGACATAAAATGACTAAATAAATAAATGAATACAAAATAATAAATAAATAAACAAATAAATAAATGTAAAAACAATAAAATAAGATATGGGGAGAACATGCAAACTATACATAGAAGGGACCCTGGTTGCCTGAGTGGGGATCAAACCCAGGCCCTTCATGCTGTGAGGTGTCAGCACCGCCCCACTGTGCCCCATATCCAAAATAATCTCTTTCTCTTTTATTCCTCCTTTCCTTTCTTTACTCCCTTACTCCTCCCCCTCCCTCCTTCCTCTGTCAGCAACCTGTATTAATCACTGACGGCTAAGGCTGCACTCTCAGACTGTTCTGTCTCATAACAAAATGAATCTGGGAATGTTTCTGTAGGGAGTGCAGCTATAACTGGGAATTCCACCCAGAGCTCTGATCAAGGTGTTGGTGATAAGAACCAGACAACTCCCTCTAACAGCTCCATCACTAAAATAGGTTATTACCTGAACTGCTTATAAATACCTGATGTCTGAGATGTTTCCTGATAGCTTTGAGAAGCTTTAAGCCTAAAATACCATCATCTCCATTCCACATGGTTGATCAGTTCCTTAAGTATGAACTCATTCACACCAAACCACTCTGAATGACCTTGTTTATGACATAAGTCTATAGAAGCAGATTTTTTTCTGAGCTATTTTGGAGCATTTCTATTGGTGTGTTCAAAATTTCATCATGAAATTTTCACACAGTGTAAACGGCAGCTGCTGCAGTCAAACGATGCCGAAAAATGATAAATTAAAATAAACAAAAATGAACGAATGACTGAATGATGTAGAATTTTGAAAAGATTGGTGGAATTGCCCTGGAAGGGGCTGAAACTTTTGCTCTCCGCTCCTCTTTGAAATGTAGAGCATGAGCAGGTGAAGAGAAACACTAATTAAAAGCTGTTCCGTATGAAAGGAGGTGACAAGTGACATTTATTGCATCTGTTACTCGGGGAGGTCCGCTCCGCCGTCTTCATGGCACTTACACGAGTGGTCCGTCTCCGTGTAGCTTTTTGTCTCACCTCTTTTTCCTCCCTCCCCACTCTCCCCCCCCATGCCTTTTTTCCCTTTCCACCACAACCCTACTATCTTGTTTGATAGAGATGCCCATGCAGTTGCTATGGCAACTTGAAAATCCCCCTCTGTTCTTATGTTGATCTGTCTGGGCGTTGCCTGCGAGAGAGAGAGAAAGAGAGAGTGAGAGAGAGAGTGAGAGAGAGAGTGAGAGAGAGAGTGAGAGAGAGAGTGAGAGAGAGAGTGTGAGAGAGAGGATGGAATCTTATTGTGGTGTCTTAAAGAGGGATAACAGCTTTCGTCCTTGGCTGAAACAGACGTTTTTTCATTTCAGGACTGGAACAGTCTCTCCTGAGGGAGCCGTATGTACTTATATCTATAGTAGAGTGTGACAATAGATCCAGCTCACTTATGGATTCCTTACTGTCCACTGTTCCCGCTGGACACAGTGGCCGGTCACTATACTCCTCATACTTTTCTATAGTTATGCTTTAAAAACAAATCTAAAGATCCAGGGAGCCTCAATCTGCTGTAGATAATAATAATAAGTTCCTACTGAGCCATATATTTCACTGTATTTCTCTCCTCTACATGTAAACCAGGGGCTTCTAATCTTGGGTAACGCTTCTGTAATCATTCCCCCAACCAATCACAAGGCTGATGTCTCTCTGGCTCCGCCCACTCAAACCAATATTAGAATCAGAGAAACTTAGAGATAAAACTAACCAGCATCACCAAAACATAAACTTTCATTCCTTTATCATCACCAACACTGTTCCTTCATCCTTTCATTCCTCCTTTATCATCACCAACACTGTTCCTTCATCCTTTCATTCCTCCTTTATCATCACCAACACTGTTCCTTCATCCTTTCATTCCTCCTTTATCATCACCAACACTGTTCCTTCATCCTTTCATTCCTCCTTTATCATCACCAACACTGTTCCTTCATCCCTTTATTCCTCCTTTGTCATCATCAACACTGTTCATTCATCCCTTCATTCCTCCTTTATCATCACCAACACTGTTCCTTCATCCTTTCATTCCTCCTTTATCATCACCAACACTGTTCATTCATCCCTTCATTCCTCCTTTATCATCACCAACACTGTTCCTTCATCCCTTTATTCCTTCTTTGTCATCATCAACACTGTTCATTCATCCCTTCATTTCTGCTTTATCATCACCAACACTGTTCATTCATCCCTTCATTCCTCCTTTATCATCACCAACACTGTTTTCTTTCATCCCTTCATTCCTCCTTTATCATCACCAACACTGTTTCTTCATCCCTTCGTTCCTCCTTTCTCATCACCAACACTGTTCCTTCATCCTATCATTCCTCCTTTATCATCACCAACACTGTTCCTTCATCTATTCATTACTTTATCATCACTAACACTGTTCCTTCATCCATTCATTACTTTATCATCACTAACACTGTTCCTTCATCACTTAATTCCTCCTTTCCTTCCTTATCCTTCATTCCTTTATCATCACTAAAATTGTTTCCTTCATCCCTTCATTCCTTTATCAACACCAATATTGTTCCTTCATCCCTTCATTCCTCCTTTATCATCACCAACACTGTTCCTTCATCCCTTTATTCCTCCTTTATCGTCACCAACACTGTTCCTTCATCCCTTCATTCCTCTTTTATCATCACCAACACTGTTCCTTCATCCCATCATTCCTCCTTTATCATCACCAACACTGTTCCTTCATCCCATCATTCCTCCTTTATCATCACCAACACTGTTCCTTCATCCCTTCATTCCTCCTTTATCATCACCAACACTATTCCTTCATCCCTTCATTCCTCCTTTATCATTACCACTGTTCCTTCATCACTTAATTCCTCCTTTCCTTCCTTATCCTTCATTCCTTTATCATCACTAAAATTGTTTCCTTTATCCCTTCATTCCTTTATCAACACCAATATTGTTCCTTCATCCCTTCATTCCTTTATCAACACCAACATTGTTCCTTTATCCCTTCATTCCTTTATCACCAACATTGTTCCTTCATCACTTCATTCCTTATCATCACTAATGCTGTTCCTTCATCCCTTCATTAATTTATCATCACCAACACTGTTCCTTCATCCCTTCATTCCTTTATCATCACCAACATTGTTCCTTCATCCCTTCATCCCTTCATTCCTTTATCATCACCAATGCTGTTCCTTCATCCCTTCATTCCTTTATCATCACCAACATTGTTCCTTCATCCCTTCATTCCTTTATCATCACCAACACTGTTCCTTCATCCCTTCTTTCCTTTATCATCACCAACAGTGTTCCTTCATCCCTTCTTTCCTTTATCATCACCAACACTGTTCCTTCATCCCTTTATTCCTTTATCATCACCAACACTGTTCCTTCATCCCTTCATTCCTTTATCATCACCAACACTGTTCCTTTATCTCTTCATTCCTTTATCATCACCAACACTGTTCCTTCATCCCTTCATTCCTTTATCATCACCAACACTGTTCCTTCATCCCTTCATTCCTTTATCATCACCAACACTGTTCCTTCATAGAAAAATAAAAATAGAAAAAAAAGTACATACGTGTTTTTCTATGGACAGTGACAATACACATTATATGTTTACACCAACCCATGTGTTAAATTGAGTAAATAAACAGCGCTTGTATATGTACATGTGCAGAAGTGTGTTTTCTGTATAGGATGTGTAAATTATTACACAAAAACATGGAACATGACCAGCTGCTCACAAACATTTACATACGACTGAATGTTCTCGGCAAGATTTCTACTGTTTGGCCAATAGGGCAGATTTGACCAGCCGAACTCCTCCCCCTGGGATGAGGCAGATTATGATGTATAACATGCAAATTAAAAGTGCTTTAGCGAATGCTTAATTCCGCATAATGAAGTAGTAATGAGTTTCCCAACAGCTACTGTCTTGATAAGGCTTATTACAACAGCACTAGAAACTCTGAAGAGCTCCAATCACCTCAGTCTTCACGTCCCTGGCGTCCGCAATCTTAATGAAAACTAAATCTGTAATTGTGGCTCTTGCCGGTCACTGCTCCTGCAGCCCGTAATCTGAGGCTTCACTGACTGCTAACTGCCCTCCCTCCTGCTGTGTGCCCCCTGCTGGCCCAGCCCCCTGAGGCTCGACAAGGCCAGAGGGCGAAAAGAACATTTTTTTGTAGAGAAGTGTGTTTCTTCTGGGCCGTCCTCATCAAAGACGTTCGCTTGTTCAGAAAGAATGTCAAGGTTGGGATGGACAGGGGACAGTTTCTGCGGGCTGTTCCAGAAATAGCCGTGTGGAGGTAGCTGGTTGTTTGAGTATCTCTGTGTTGGTTCTATGGTGAAAAATAAAGGTGCCGTAGAACATCTCAGGGGTTTGCAGGTCTCCCTGAAGAACCTGTCAGTGGATGGTTCTTTGAAGAACCTCCATGTGATGTTAAGATTCAATGCCAATTAAAGGCTTTCCCTAGAACTGCACATTAAAACCAATAATACTTTAAAGTAGACAGGAATTTATTGTGCTGCACAAGTGCTTTCCAATAAATTTTTTACTGTAGGGTGGTTCTACTGACAACGAGCAATGGTGGGCACATAGACAGAGGCTTAAATCTCATCAGTTTGCCAATTTATTAGGTACACCTGTCTTGTATCTACACTCACTGTCCACTGTATCAGCTCCACTGACCATATAGGAGCTACACTTACAGACTGTATACTTTATTACTCTGTTCTTTAAGGATCAGGACCCCCACAGGACCCCCACAGAGCATGTATTATGTGAGTGGTGGGTCCTTCTCAGCACTGCAGTGCCACTGACTTCCTCTTTTCCCTCAAGTACTTGCTGAGTTTCTCCTTTAGAGTCGTTTTCTCTTGGTGGTTCTCCCGAATGCTCTTTGGGGCTTTCTCCTATTTAGTGTTAGATCCTCTCAGTGGTTGTACCTGATGCTTTCAAAGAGTTTTCAAAAAGTCTCAGTTTGTTCCTGACACTACCTCCCACTGTGATGCTCATTAGGGGGGCTCCAGTCACATCCCTGGATAAGCTGCTTTAGGATGTCAGTGCTTTGTATATACTAGGGGCTGTACAGACTAGTCGACTTGATCTAGTCACTGATCAAGTGATTATGAAACTAACGACACCTCAAAGAGGACAACAGATGTGGAGCCTGGTGGGTCGGGGTCTGTATCTCTATTGTCATGACGTCTGGCAATGCAAACCAGGGCTGGTTGGAAAGGACACGTCATGCTAACCTTTCTCAAATTACTTCCCCCATCTACAGAGCTTCATAGATCAGATGTTGAATGTCGTTATCTGCAATAAAAGGTCAAGTAAGGTTGGAAAGAGAGAATAACTCCCTATAATTATATGAAGTTTGACTACAGCTATTCTTAGTAACGTGGTGCAAAAAATTCCTCTGGCTCTTTGAACCACAGCTGTGGACGAGCACCTTGCTAAGGCAGCCTATGCTAGTTTTATTTCTATATCTCCGACAATGCCGGAAATCATGTTCTATCAACCTGCAGAGTTTGACTTTCAAAGTACAGACTTTTAAATTAGTATTAGCACCTGTATTAGTATCAGTATCAGCATCAGTATCAGTATCAGCACCTGTATTAGTATCAGTATTAGCATCTGTATTAGTATCAGTATCAGCATCAGTATCTGTAATAGCATCAGCATCAGTATAAGCATCAGCATCAGTATCAGCATCAGCATCTGTATTAGCATCAGTATAAGCATCAGTATAAGCATCAGCATCTGTATTAGCATCAGTATAAGCATCAGTATAAGCATCAGCATCTGTATTAGCATCAGTATAAGCATCAGTATAAGCATCAGCATCTGTATTAGCATCAGTATAAGCATCAGCATCTGTATCAGTATCAGCATCAGCATCTGTTTTAGTTTAAGTTTCAGCATCAGTATTAGCATCAGCACCAGTATAGGTATCAGCATCAATATCTGTATTAGCATCAGTATAAGCATCAGCATCTGTATCAGTATCAGCATCAACATCTGTATTAGTATCAGTATCAGCATCAGCATCTGTATTAGCATCAGTATAAGCATCAGCATCTGTATCAGTATCAGCATCAGCATCTGTATCAGTATCAGCATCTGTATCAGTATCAGCATCAGCATCTGTATTAGTTTAAGTTTCAGCATCAATATTAGCATCAGCACCAGTATAGGTATCAGCATCAATATCTGTATAAGCATCAGTATCAATATCTGTATTAGTATTAGTATCAGCATCAGCATCATCATCAGTTTTATTTTATGTTTCAGTATCAGTATTAGCAACAGCATCAGCATCATCAGTGTTAGCATCTGTATTAGTATCAGTATCAGCATCAGCATCAGCCTCAGCGTCTGTATTAGTATCAGTATTAGCTTCCATATCAGTATCATCAGTATCAGCCTCAGCCTCAGCATCTATATTAGCATCAGTATCAGTATTAGCCTTAGGCTCAGTATCATCACTCTCACTTTCAGCATGTGTATTAGTTCAGTATCAGTATCAGTACCAGCATCTATATTAGTATCCATATCAGTATCAGTACCAGCATCTGTATTAGTATCAGTATCAGTATCAGAACCAGCATCTGTATTAGTATCCGTATCAGTACCAGCATCTGTATTAGTATCCGTATCAGTACCAGCATCTGTATTAGTATCAGTATCAGTACCAACATCTGTATTAGTATCCGTATCAGTACCAGCATCTGTATTAGTATCAGTATCCGTATCAGTACTAGCATCTGTATTAGTATTAGTATTAGTATCAGCATCAGCATCAGCATCAGCATCAGAATCGGTATTAGCATCAGTATCAGTATAAGCATCAACATCAGCATTAGTATAAGTATCAGCATCAATATCAGCATCTGTATTAGCATCATAATCAGTATCAGTATGAATATTTGCTTCTGTATTAGCATTGATATCAGTATAAGCATCAGCATTAGTATGTGAATCGGCATCAATATCAGTATTTGTATTAGTATCAGTATCGGCATCTGTATTAGCATCATAATCAGTATTTGCATCAGCATCATCTGTTTCTATGAGTTTAACATGACATTAAAATGTCCCTAAAGGAACGTTTCTTTTAAAAGTCTGTGAGTTGCAGAATTAGCCACGTACACAAAAATATAACTGAAATCCAGGATTTCCTACAAGAGTTTCATAACCGGTTTGGGCTATTAGGGACGTGGGATCGTTTGGAGATGGGCCTGTGTCTCAGAGATGGGTTTTGTAAAACTCGCTGCTCGTCTGCGCACTCCAGCAAATCACAGCCGGATGAACAACTCGGTCGGAGGGAAAATTGCTTCCTTAGTTATATTTTCTATTTCGCCATGTATGTCTCGCAGGCACGGTCAAAATGAAGTCACTGTAAAATAATGCGGAATGATTAACCTTGGACTTCAGCGGCAAATTGAAATAGCATGAGGAGCTGGCAGACGCTGACATGAGAAAATTACACTTACATACCTAATTCGAGATACGGAGCGAGGAAGAAAAAGAAGAGAAATAGGGGAAATGGGGAGACAGTAACCGGAGCACTCTCTCTTTCTCTCTCTCTCTCTCTCTCTCTCTCTCTCTCTCTCTCTCTCTCTCTCTCTCTCTCTTTCTCTCTTTCTTTCTCTCTCTTTCTGCAGGAAAAAAGAAAAGAACCTCACTAAGGAATACCTGTCTGATCCAGACAGGGAGTCACCTCAGCCAAAGCCAAGCCAGCTGCTGCAGAAAACCTGCAAAAAGCCAAAGTCCATGAGCTGCCTTCAAGAGCGACCGGCTAATGGTCACCTCCGAGCCCTCGGACCAGCTAGAGAAAGGAAAAAAAAGGGGAATCTGACATTATGGTGCTCCGCCGGCTGCATTAGAGCACCATCATAGACGTACTGCTCACATAAGGTTAAGCTTAATTTAATTCACTCGGGTTTTATTATGTTTAAAAACATTTTATGGGCCTCGTGAAAGAAATCCAGCATTTTATCTGCATTCGAGTGCAAATAGCTTTGGCCAGTGTTTCAATTGGCATGCAAGATCGTACACGTACAGTGGTATCAAAAGTTTGGTCACCCCGGTCAGAATGCCAATAGTGGGGGGAGTAGGTTTAGGAAAGACCTACAATAAAGACAACACATTCTTCTCATCATTACAGGCAAGAATGAATTGCTGTAAATTTAGTGTGGATGTACAATAATATCTTACTGTTTTTTATAATAATTGTAAAATACTGTTAAATAATCACACAGCGTATGTAAATTAACAGTAATGCAATCAGTTTCCCAATAACAGCAAATAACTGTAATTTATCAGCGAATACAGTATTTTCTGTTAACCTTTTAAAATATGCTCCATCATCCCTTTACAGTCCAGTCACTATCCATCAAACTCATACTGGTGATTACAGACTAATGTTTTTTTTTTTTTTAAGATAACCCTTTTTTTATTAAACTTAATAAAAAAATAAGCATAATATAATATTAAATTATAACATAATATAAGCAGTGGGCGGGGCCAGCCTATTGGGCTCAGCTGAGTTAAGACTCTTTTAGCTCTTTCAGTCAGTGCAGGATTGTGTATTTTATGTATTGTTTTCATTCGTAAAATAATAAAATAAAGAAAGATAATCTAAATCAGTTCTTAGACGAGGAGCCGCGAGCTGGTGCTTTTACAGCTGACCTGTTTGGACTGCAGCTGCGGCGGTCCTTGAGATACTCAAGAAAAAGGTAGCTGTTAACGTCGCGTCTCCTAATGTTAGCAGTGGTATGGTTTTGTCGGTATAATTATTAAACTTTTAAGATATAAGATGTTGTTAGTTAGGTCTGTTTCATTTAGAGACTAAATTTAGGAAAGAAACTGTAGCTTGGGTGGTGTTAGCTAGCTAGCTGGCTGGTAAGTTGGTTAGTAGCATAAGTATGCAGTTATTTTACTGTCATATACTGTAATTCAAATTACAGTACAATACTGTTAAAATAAATTACACTAGATACTCTGTAAAATAACAGTAAAATACTGGTGTCTCTGCTGCCAGTATTTTACTGTTAATTTACAGTGACATTTTTTAACAGTCTCCGGCTCACCAAGAGGTTCTGAGCTCTCAATAAACTGTTACCAAGATCTCAAATTTCATAAAAAAAACTTCTCAAACCTCCAATCAGCAGCCATGGGACCCTGTAACGGTGTATCCCCCAAAAGAAAAGCCACTGTGATTTGCGTTGGGCAGAGTTGGCACCATGGGTGGGACACGAGGCAGCGAGATTCCAAATTCAAGTTCATGTGATTTATTTTACTTCACATAGAAACAAAAGAAAAACTGAATCAAACAGAAAGCAAACGAAAGGTAAACAGAACGGTTCCTTGAAGCTTTGCCGCAAGGCTCACCCTCATCCCACTAGTTCTTCTTCAACCGTTACAAGCAACTAATAACATATCGTCACAGGGCTTTCACACCACTCCTCCTACAGGTAGCTGAGAAGACCCAGGTGAAAGAACACAGAGCGTTCTTATCGTTAAAGCCCCGACTAAACTAATAACCTGCCTGAGGGTTGATGTCCCGAGGTGTTAACTTACAAATACACACATACATACATACATATATATATATACATATACACACACACACGTCTACACAGCTGTGGACTAGTCATGACTGATCGATACATACTACCGGTAAGTATTCATTTATTAATTGATTTCTTCCTTTAGGACGCTGAGGCCCCTGAAGGTGGATCTGCCCAACAGGAACAAGAAGCCTCGGTTCCCCTAACCTCCCATTTGCCCTCATCCTCTTCTACACAGGACATCAAGTTAGGTACATACAACATTACACACTATCACTACAAGCTAGATATTCTTGTTGGTACTGTTAACCTCAGTGATGGACGTACCCTGCACCATCACAGCCCCTCTTAGTAGCTGCCCAGCTCTATGAATACTAAAATAACTGAGGCCCACAAAGCAGGAGAAGCTATAAGAAGATCAAGCAAATTATGTTCAGGTAGCTGTTTTCTCAGCTCCTACTGGAATGAACAGGAACAGTGGAGGTCAGGTTGAGAGAGATAGCTCACTAGAAAGGGAAATCTAAACCCCTGTTTGGCTGAAAAACACCTTCAGGAAGATAAAGGTGACTGGAGTGGTGGTGCGCTGACCTTCTGGCTCAAACGTGGGTCCAAGAGCAGGTTTAATGTCAACACAGGTTCGAGCACCTAGAAGACCAGAAACTCAGAGCAGTGCTACGGCTCAGTGCTGCAGTGGGAACTCAAACCATTGACCATGCACAGACCCCTAGACAGGGACGTCTATTCAAAGGCTCTGATTAGGAAACTATAGCTAGGTCTGAAAATGCCTACTTAGACAGTATGTACTAGACTGGACCCAGTGGTCTCTGATGGACTGGTCAAGCAGCCAAGCTCTTTAAGTATGTGAGTGTTTAGTATACACACAACCTCGGACACACAACCTGCGTCCACCATCTTACCATCATCCTTTAACACCAGACCACCACTGTCAACATCAGTCTATTCATTAAAAGCTCTGTTTAGACATTTTGCATACGTTTTGTGATGCTGACCTGCTTTTTTATCATGTGTCCTGAATCCGTACTCAGACGAGCTGTAACTCAGAGAAGATAAAACAAGAATTTTATAATTTTTACCTCAGTAGAAGTGTCAGTAGTACTAACCTCTGTAGCAGTCGTTACATATTCACAGCTATGTAGATGCTACATAGCTGACTCACCGCTTTCCACCAGTTATCTTCCTCCGCAGCTCCAGCTGAATCATGGGATAGCACACTTACTTCAAAATATCTCCTGATTCAGGAGGTGATATGGGGAGTTCTTAGATACTGCTTGAAAAATACTATGTATTCAGACACACTTGCCATTCCTGCCTATTGCTTTCACGCACTGGCCAAGTATGGATACAAGCAATTTCAGATGCAGCCTCTGCCTAACAGGTGTGGAGAGAACATGTCAAAATTCAGGACAGGGTGACGTTTAGTGGCAGATGCCTTCATTGGAAGAGTCACCAGATGAAAATCTTTCCTGCATCTTCACCACGAGGTGTCAGAAGTTTGCAAAGGAACATCTATCCAAGTGTGATGGACTTTGGAAACAAATGCTATGGACTGATGAAGGTGAACTAGAGCTTCTTGGCCACCATGAGTGAAGATATTGACAAATTGGGAATGAAAAGAACATGGATGGAAGGATCATGAGCCAACAGCAGCGAGAGCACTTGACTGGTGGAAAGAAGAATGGATTCTGGAAGCAAACACCACAGTTTCTCTAAAAACACTGAAGATGAAATAAGGATAATGACCCTAAACACACTACAAAATCCACAATGAACTACCTTAAAAGCTGCAACCTGAAAGTTTTGCCATGGACCTCACAGCCCCCGACTCACACATCATCAAACATCTATAGATTGGACCTTAAAAGAGCAGCATGAACATGATGGCCCAAGAATCCCACCAAAATAGAAGCTTTTTGAAGGGACAACGGACTAAAATCCCCCAAATAAGAACTGAAAGACTGTATTTGCCTACAAAAAAGTGTTAACAAGCTGAGATACTTGCCAAAGCAAGTGTTACTGACTAAGCAGGTGCCAAACTTTTGCTTTGGGCCCCATTTTAAACTTAAGATGGAAATAATAAAAAAGTATTGTTGCTTAAAAGACAGCGTGAGGGAGACTCACTCAGAAGAACCCAGGAGAACCTACCCAGCTCTTATCTATTAAAGATAATTTGGTGCCAAACTTGTTCTCATGAGAACTGTGGGCACTGCAAACAAAACACTCCAGCACTTTCTCGGCGGTCGCAGGAGGAGACGAGTGAAAGCAGGCGTTCATTTCTTTTCAGGCAGAGCGCCGGAGCGCAGGAAGTCACGGACAGCACGCAGGCCGGGGGGATTTAGCACGGTTGCTGTGTGATATGATTTGTCCCGTCCGAGGGAGGGGAGTCCATATCAATATAAGTGACCCCCTTCAGCCGCCACAAAGCCTAAGCTTTATTGAGTCTTGGTGCAGGGGGATTGGAGAGGAGACGGGGAGCCGCCATTACCACTTTCACAGGGGAAGCTGAAGGGGATTTTTTTTACTCGCTCAATTTTCCGTCCTTTTTGGACTTCGCTCACTGCTGTGAGGACACACGCTGAAAAATTGAATCAAGGAGGGGGCGCTGCTATCGGCGAATCGGATGTGCTGTTGGGGATGTGAAAGCGGCTGTTGTTTATATACTTGTGGAATTAAAATGGTTCTGATTTTGAAGGAAGGCTAATCTCACTGTTCCACAGGATCAACACAAAGTCTCCTTTCTTCTAGGTACCTAATATTAAGGATTGAGTTCATACACTCACTGTCCACTGTATCAGCTCCACTGACCATACAGGAGCTACACTTACAGACTGTAGTTCATCTGATTCTTTGTATACTTTGAAACCTTGTTCTTCAGAGGTCAGGGTCACGGAGAGGGTATTATTCGGGAGTGGAACATTCTCAGCACTGTTTTTAAACACTGTGTCCACTCATTGTCCACTCTATTACACACTCTATGCTCACTGTCCACTCTATTAGACACTCCTACCTTCCTGGTCCGTCTTGTAGATGTAAAGTCAGAGATGAAAGCTCATCAGTTGCTGTATATATGTGTTCCTTTAGATCTTTGGTCAGGACTCCCACATGACCACCACAGAGCGGGTATTATTGGGGGGGGGTGGGGGGTGGGGGGGGGGGGGGGGGGTGGGGTGGATCATTCTCAGCACAGTTTTTAAACACCGTGTCCACTCACTGTCCACTCTGTTCGACACTCAGACCTTGCTGGTCCACCTTGTAGATGTAAAGTCAGAGCTCATCTGCTGCTGCACAGTTTGTGTTCCTCTAGTCCTTTATCAGTGGACACAGGACGCCGCCCACCAGCTATGGCTGGATAGTTTTGGTCGGTGGACGATTCTCAGTCCAGCAGTGACACTGATGTGTTTAAACACTCCAGCTGTACTTCTGTGTTTGATCCACTCACACCAGCACAACACACACTAACACACCACCACCACGCTCTGTGGGGATCCTGACTGTTAAAGAAGAGGGTAACAAAGTATACAGAGAACCATATGGACTACAGTCGTACAGTAATTGTGAAACTACAAGAGCGGGGCCGCCAGATGCTGAAGTGTTTAGCACCTAAACAGCATCAGCATCACTTCTGCTGCATTACTGATTACAATTCCAAACTGCACCCGGAAGCAACATCAGCAGTCGGGAGCAACTCCACTTTAATGTCCATTAATGCTCATATAGGAGTGATGGTTAGGTGTCCACATACTTTTGTCCATATAGTGTATGTTACTGTATATGTGCAGGACATATGAGCTCCCCAAACATGGGTATATGTGCAAATCTGTAGTGTGGCTGTAGGCATTTGCTTGCTTGTAGCATATGTTTTTTTAAAATATGAGAGAGAGAGAGAGAGAGAGAGAGAGAGAGAAAGAGAGAGAAAGAGAGAGAGAGAGAGAGATGGAGAGAGAGAGAAAGAGAGACAGAGAGAGAGAGAGAGAGAGAGAGAAAGAGAGACAGAGAGAGAGAAAGAGAAACAGAGAGAGAGAAAGAGAGACAGAGACAGAGACAGAGAGAGAGAGAGAGACAGAGAGAGAGAGAGAGAGAGAGAGAAAGAGAGACAGAGAGACAGAGAGAGAGAGAGACAGAGAGAGAGAAAGAGAGAGAGAGAGAAAGAGAGACAGAGACAGAGAGAGAGAGAGATAGAGATAGAGAGAGAGAGAGATGTGGGGGAATGTAGAGTCTGGGACGTGAAGCTGGTTTCGGAGCAGCTGCGGAAATTCATTTCCATGAACTCATTATTCGCGCTCTTATTAGCAGTCCCTAAAGCGCCCGGCACTTTGGTACCAATGTAAATTTGATTAGGCGTTCTTGCCCCTCCGTGTTGACTCTGCTGAGGGAAGCGGAGCAGATGTTGGTCGAGCACTGATTTGGGAATCGATGTGCGCATGCTGAGGTTGTTGGTGCGCTTGCGTGTGTGTTTTCATACATTTTTAAGGCTCGGATTTTGTGAAAAAACCAACCAGATGGTTCTTCAAGGACCATGAGTTTTACATAGAACCGTTTGCGTGCTTAAGTGGTTCTTTGCATGCTGAGTGTGCTGTTTATGGTTCTGCACAGCATCCAGGAAGGATTCTGTTATTGTTACAAGCTTTACCTTAGAACAATAGTTCTCAGATTGCATCAAACCTGATATCATAACTATAACAGAACCATTTGTGTGCTTAAGTGGTTCTTTGCATGCTGAGTGTGTTGTTTATGGTTCTGCACAGCACCCAGGAAGGATTCTGCTGTTGTTGTGAGGTCAAGCTTGTAACAATAACAGAACCCTTTTTGGTGCTATAGAGAACTGTTTCTTGAAAGGTTCTATGAAGAACCATATACAACTGACAAGTTCTACAATGTGCTTTCTTTTCAAAGTTCAACTCAGAGAACCATTCCACCATGCAAAGAACCATTTGAGCATGCAAATGGCTCTAGATCCATAGTACCAAAATAGTTCTCATATTGCTACAAACCTAATATTATAACTACAACAGAACCCTTTCTGGGGCTCTCTAGAACCATGTACACATATACAACACATTCTCCATCAATCTTTTACCAAGCATGCAAATGGTTCTTTGAGTGTTGATTGTTCTAAATAGAGCCATTGCGCTCTATAGAGCCATTAAAGAACCAATCTTTTTAAACAATTATAATGGAAAAGCTGTTGTAGAACCTGTTAAAAGAACCTATACACCAGGCAAAAAGCCATGTGAGCATGCAAATGGTTCTTTGAGTGTTTAAGGTTCTATATACTGAAGACCCCCATAAAGGACCATCTTTCATAAGAGTTATGGGGGAAAACCTGTTGTAGAACCTGTTAAATGAACCTATGTATCATCCAAAAAAACATGTAAGCCTGCAAATGGTTCTAGATTATACCAAAATCATCCTTATATTGCTACAAACCTGATATCATAGCTATAGCAGAACTCTTTTTGATACTATGTGGAATCATAAGCAATACATTCTTTCTGAAGAACCATTTCACCAAGCATGGTTGATGGTTCTTTGAGTGTTGATTGTTCTAAATAGAGCCATTGTCATTACCGAAGAACCCTTTAAAACATATTTGTTAAGAGTTATGATGGTAAAGCTGTTGTAGAACCTGTTCAAATAAGAATCTATACACCATGAGCAGAAACATGTGAGCATGCAAATGTTTTTTTGAGTGTGTATTGTTCTATATATGTATATAGATCCAGAGTCTTTACTAAAGAACCCTGTGAAGAACCATCTTTCATGAGAGTTATGATGGAAAACTTGTTGTAGAACCTGTTAAAAGAACCCATATACCATACAAAAAACATTCAAGCATGCAAATAATTTATTTAGTGTGCATGGTTCTATATAGAACCATTGTATTTACTGAAGACCCCCTTGAAGAACCATATAAAGGAGAACCTTATAAAGGAAAACCTGTTGTAAAACCTGTTAAAAGAACTCCTAAATTATACAAAAGAAACATTCAAGCATGCAAATGGTTCTTTTAGTGCTCATAGTCCTATGTAGACCCAGTGTCTTAACTGAAGAACCCTAAGGAACCATCATTTTTAAAGAATGATAATGGGAAACCTGTTGAAGAACATGTCAAAAGAACCTATATATCGTACAAAAACATTTCAGCATGCAAATAGTTCTATGTGTGTTCATTGTTCTAAAGAGAGCCATTGAGCTCTATAGAGCCATTGAGGAACCAAAGCTGTTGTAGAACCTGTTCAAACAAGAATCTATACACCATAAGAAGAAATGTGTGAGCATACAAATGTTTTTTTGAGTGTATATGGTTCTATATATGTATATGGATCCAGAGTCTTTACTAAACCCCCCCCATGAAGAACCATCTTTCATGAGAGTTATGATGAAAAACTTATAAAACCTGTTAAAAGAACCCATATACCATACAAAAAAAAAAATTAGCACATGCAAATAGTCCATTTAGTGTTCATGGATATATGGAACCATTGTCTTTACTGAGAACCCTAAGGAACCATCATTTTTAAGGAGTGATGATAGAAAACCTGTTGAAGAACATGTTAAAAGAATGTGTATATCATACAAAAACATTTAAGAATGCAAATGGTTCTTTGAGTGTTCATGGTTCTATATAGATCTATTGTCTTTTCAAAAGAACCCTTGAAGAACCAACTTATCGTGTAGCTTCACCTAAGTAACAAAGTAATTTAGAAATAGGTTGTACATGTTACTAGATCTACAATAATAAATATAACAGATTAATAAAGAAAACCAAGTAATGAAGTTGGAGTTCAGTTGTAACAGAAGGAACCCTAAGAGATTCTGATCTCACTGAACTTGTTCTGTTCCCTGTATTTGAAGAGCAGCTCCAAATAAGGATGCAACATTCTTTTGTAGATTTATTCTTTTGAAAAAAAAACAATCCACCTGTTTTACAACTCTGCACTTTGTTCACACAAAAACTTCAAAGGATTTGTTGAGTCAGGAAAGAATAGCTGGAAAACACTCCATTTGATGTTTTCCTTCAAAAAGCCTTTCAGTCGCAGTGAAGACGGAGGATGTTTTTCTTTTCGCTTCTGTGGGCGCACCTGTCCAACCCTTTAAAACAAACGTCGGAGACGTCCTTCCAGCCTCTCAGACGCAGAAAAAGCATGTCTGGACTGTATTTAATTTCTTAAACTGTGATTCGTGCAACGGGACAAAGGCTCGGACCCTTCTCTCTGAGCAGGGCTCGGTGGGGAAATTAATAAATAAAGACGTCCATATCAAAGGACATTTCAGTGGACAATAAAACATGTGGCCATCAGGTCTGACAGGAGAGAGAACACAGAGGGGGTGAGCGGGGTGCACTTGGAGTAAAGAGAGAGAGAGTGGCCTTATAGCGAATGAAATTGAGCCAGTGTGGGTGAATGGGCGAGAGGGCATCGCCAGACTCTGTGTAGAAAGAGCAGTGGCGCTGTCAGGGCAAGTGCAAGGGCAATTTAATAAAAAGGTCATAGAACCATATACAACACAGTCTCCATCAACCTGAGGAACCGTTTCACCATGCAAAGAACCATTTAAGCATGCAGTTGGTTTTTTGAGTGTTCATTGTTCTTTATGGAGCTATAGTCTTTAGTAAAGAACCCTATGAAGAACCATCTTTTATATGAGTGATGGAAAAGTTGTTATATGACTGGTTAAGAGAACCTATATGCCATGCAGAGAACCATTTAAGCATGCAAATGGTTCTATATTGTTCTAAATATTGTTTATGGTTCTATATATTGACACTGTCTTTAGTAAAGTACCCTATGAAGAACCATCTTTTATAAGAGTGATGGAAAAGCAGTTATATGACTGGTTAAAAGAACCTATATGCCATGCAGAGAACCATTCAAGCATGCAGTTAGCTTTAGAGTGTTCATTGTTCTGTATAGAGCTGTTGTCTTTAGTAAAGAACCCTTGAAGAACCATCTTTTATAAGAGTGATGGAAAAGCAGTTATATGACTGGTTAAAAGAACATATACGGCATGCAGAGAACCATTTAAGCATGAAAATAGTATGTTGAGTGTTCGTGTTTCTGTAATGAACCAGAGTCTTTACTGAAGAAGCCTATGAAGAATCGCCTTTCATAAGAGTTATGAAGGAAGACCTGTTGTAGAAAGAACTTATATATCACACGAAAAAGAACATTTAAGCATGTAAATGGTTCTATATTGTTCCATATATAGTTCATGGTTCTATATATTCTCAATGTCTTTAGTAAAGAACGCTATGAAGAACCATCTTTTATAAGAATGATGGAAAAGCAGTGATATGACTGGTTAAAAGAACCTATATGCCATGCAGAGAACCATTTAAGCATGCGGTTGGTTCTTTGATTGTTCATTGTTCTGTATTGAGCTATTGTCTTTACTAAATAACCCTATGAAGAACCATCTTTTATAAGAATGATGGAAAAGCAGTTATATGACTGGTTAAAAGAACATATACGGCCTATATTGAAGTCTTTACTGAAGAACCCTACACAGAATCATCTTTCGTAAGTGGTATGAAGGAAGACCTGTTGTAGAACCTGTTAAAAGAACTTATATATCATACGAAAAAGAACATTTAAACTTGTAAATTGTTCTATATTGTTCTATATATCGTTAATGGTTCTATATATTGTCACTGTCTTTAGTAAAGAACACTTGAACCATCTTTTATAAGAGTGATGGAAAAGCTGTTATAGAACTGGTTAAAAGAACCTGTACATCATGCAACAAACTTTAATAATGGAAACGGTTCTTTGAGAGTTCATAGTTTTAGATAGAACCACAGTCTTTACTGCTGAAAAACTATATTATATATTATATATGAGTGTAATTAGAGCTGGAGTCAGATTGAAATCTGTTTACATTCAGTAACTACAGGTACGAGTCTAACCTACTGACTTTTATTACTTGTTTCAATGTCAATGAATGACAAAATCTAAAATTCTCTCTCTCTCTCTCTCTCTCTCTCTCTCTCTCTCTCTTCTCTCTCTCTCTCTCTCTCTCTCTCCTTCAGGGAAAGCTGAAATGTCACCACTGTCACACTCGTTTCGATCTCTTATTGAACATCAAACAGATTCTTCAAAGCGGCTGGTCAGAGTCACTGTCTATTGCGGATGAAGGTGCGATCAGAAGCACTTTATTGCAAACTACAACAAAAGCACAACAGGAACTCACCTCAGCAACCTGATACATGACAGCTAACAAGGTATGATGTCAACCTAAGCATCCAAAACTCAAGGTCAAAAGGTCACAAGGGCAGAAAAAGTACTTGTACTGTTCATAATGTGTTACATCAACAGAACTGCTGCTTGTTAACTTTATTAAAATATTGGATCTGGGCTGATATGTATCCACACAGAACAGTTCAGCTCAGATTTTGAAATCCAAGCAATTGTTTTTATTACCTGCAGTTGTAGAAAGTTGTTCCAGTGTTTCTAAAACATGTACATGAACTGAAACATATCCCATGTCTACTCTACAACCAGCGGATAACAGAACTGCAGTCAAGACAAACATTTCCAAATCCAGGCCAATTCCAAGACTATGACTAGTTGAGACTGAGTCTAAAAGATTCCAAGTTAAAGTCAAGTCTGAATCTAAATGAAAGAGAGACCAACGCACAGACATACCATCCGAGATGGTCGATAGATTCTTATTTGAACAGGTTCTACAACACCTTTTTCATCACAACTCTTAACAAATATGTTTTAAAGAGTTCTTCAGTAATGACAATGGCTCTATTTAGAACAATGAACACTCAAAGAACAATCTGCAGAAAAGAACCATCTGAGCCCAAATAAAAATGAGATTCTAAATGAAAGTTGGATAGAATTAAGACCAGGTCCAAAAAAAAAGCCAGACTGAGTTCAAATGAGTCAAGAATGAGCCTAAATGGAATCCAAATGAAAGGGAGACCAAGTCAAGAGGAAGTCCAAGAATCAAGACAGAGTTCCAATGAAATGAGTCAGAGTCAAGGAAGAGTCCAAATAAAGACAGGACAGAATCAAGAAGGAACCCAAATGAAAATGAAGTTCTAAATGAAAACGGGACAGAATTAAGACAGGGTCCAAAAGAAAGCCAGACTGAGTCCAAATGAGTCAAGAATGAGCCTAAATGGAATCCAAATGAAAGGGAGACCAAGTCAAGAGGAAGTCCAAGAATCAAGACAGAGTTCCAATGAAATGAGTCAGAGTCAAGGAAGAGTCCAAATAAAGACAGGACAGAATCAAGAAGGAGCCCAAATGAAAATGAAGTTCTAAATGAAAACGGGACAGAATTAAGACTGGGTACAAAAGAAAGCCAGACTGAGTCCAAATGAGTCAAGAATGAGCCTAAATGGATATGAGATCAAGACAAGACAGAGTCCAAATAAAAAACGAGACTAAGTCAAGACAGAGTTCACATTAAAGGAAGACCTAACCAAGAAGCAGCCCAGAGTCTAAGAGTCTAAACTGAATCCAAATGAAACCAAACAGAGTCTGTATGAGAACGAGACAGAGTCCAAATGAAAACTAGACCAATGTGTCAAGTCCTTGTACTCCAGCTAATTGAAAGACTTGTTTGGTGCATCCTTTAGAATTATGGATCTTCAAAGTTTCTTTAGTAAAGACAATGTTCTACATAGAGCAATGAACATGGCAAAATGATGAAGAATGTGTTGCTTAGCTTCTGTAGAGCACCAATTGTTATAGCATTTGACATTGTAACAATATCAATATACACAACAAATTCTCCAACAGTCTAAAGACCCATCTTATGAAGAGTGCAGTTGCACTGAAAGCTTAAGGAGATGTTTATAAATGGTGCTGATTGGCTATACTGAATGGCTAAAAACCAGTTGGTTTATACTGAAGTGGGGTTTCTCGCTCTGGAATCAGGTAAATATGAAGCTCATTTTTCAGTGTATTCATATTTATTCAGTCATATTCATTCAAATTTCATTTCCACTGCAAATAAAATCGAAATTCATCTCACGCAGGATGGTGCTGGCATCATGTACAGGGCCTGGAAAGTGCACAGCCACAATTATAATAAATAATACAGAAGCATGTGTTTGTGTTTTAAGAGACTGTCCAAAAACAACAATGCATTAAATATATTTCATTGTGTACATCATTTCCATGTGAATCCAACACAACTGTTGGCAAAATAACCAAAACCCTGAGTCTTTTTGGCCCATTTCTTTTGGTGCATTCATCATAAAATTGACACAACATCCTGGTTAATGCTCGACTGCATTGGTTGATGACTCAGTTCTCAATTAATCTGTGAACCCACTTGTGCTAACACGTATCAGAGACAACAGATAAGAACCTGATGCTTTCTTTAGATAGGTATTGTAAGGATTCAGACTCAAGAGGTGTTGTATGATCCATTTGCAAGGTTTATTATACTCAGAGCAGTCAATAATCAACAGAAAACAGTGCAAAGGCTCGCTAGCGCGAGGAGTCCAGGAGTGGGAGAACAGTGGGCCTTGAGGCAGACTTAGGAGTGGCCCGCGGAGCAGGCTGGATGGTGAGTAGGGCCGTGGATGTAAACTCGCTGCCTCACCGGAACACCACTGGATCTCCAAGCTGTGCACAGGGAACCGGAGCAGTACCTCGCGTCCTATGGAGAAGGGATAGAGGAACCAGCCCTGTGTGGCCAGTTTGAACAGAGATTCTAGTAGTCTCAGCACTCATCTGGGTGATATTCCAGTGATAAAGCTTAAACTAAAACCCGCTACGGGGAACGAGTCCGGAAGTCCGTTGGTTCACCAACCTCGCTTCACGGGGACGCCTGTGGTAAGGCTCAGCTGGAGGGAGGTGAGTGCCGGGCAGGTCAGAGGGACTGCAGATTCTCTTGGGCTCCAGGGAGTGTGATGGGACCCTGCTGTGGAGAAGCCAAGTCTGGTTGGACCTGGGCCCGCGGACAGGTAGGTGCTGAAACCACACAGTATCTCTACTATTGCTAGCACTGATGACTGTCAGCTATGCGTGGTGTGTTGTCATGGTAATGCGGGTGTGTTTGTGTAAGTGTGTCCGTAGTTACCTAAAATTCCCGAGACCGTGATCTCTCGAATTGGAGTCGGAGGGCTTACAGGTATGCAAAGTTTTGGGCACCGCCTGGTCAAATCACAAAATAGGTTAACACATTCTCTACAGAGAGCACACTATTAATACACAATAACTGTTTATTTTATAACATTTAACAAATTGTAATAAAAACTAGAAAAGTTTTAGAAGGAAACACAGCATGGTTGTGCAGCATAAGTAGTTGGAAACTGTTGCTAAGGTTTTTGCTAGGGTGTTGCTAGGCAATTCCAATGGCATACCAGCTGGTTGCTAGGGTGTTGCAAGGCAGTTGCTAGGGTATCCCAGCTGGTTGCTAGGGTGTTGCTAGGCAATTGCTGGTTGCCCAGCTGGTTGCTAGGGTGTTGATATGTGGTTGCTATGGTGTTCCTACACAGCAGCTATGTTATCCCAAGTGGTTGCTCATGCATGTCTAGGAGGCTTCAGTGATGTACTGTGATTCCTCTATGGGTTGACAAGCCAATGCTAGGTATGGTTAAAAATGAATGGGATCCTATAGGAGGAGCGAGGGATGAATAAGCGACAGATAGAGGAGTGCAGGTCAGTATGTCAGTAGATTAGAGGTTGGGGATCTGCTCTGAGTGAGTACAGGCAGTCTGGTGACTGTAGCTTGAACAAAACTATAAAGGTGTGATTGGCCGAAAATAAAAGATATCCTATGGGAGGAACGAGGGATGAATATACAGCAAATAGATGAGTGCAGGTCAGTACATGCAGTTTGGAGGCTGTATCTTAAATGAAACCATGAGGTTTGGGTGTGACCGAAAATGAATGGGACCCTATGGGGGGAGAAAGATGGATGGAAAAACAACAACAAACAGACGAGTGCGGGTCAAACCAACACTGCAGTCGTGGTCGGGGGTCTACCCTGAGTGAGGGTATGTGAAACAGTGTCTGTTGGTTGAGGAAAAGTTTAGTAGATTGGCGTGAACTTTCCATCCCATTCATTCTCTATGGGAAAAAATTACGGAAGAAATCTGTTGTTTTCTTGAATCTGTACTATCAATCAAAAAGCTGTACACAAGCCCGAATCACACAATCAGACCGGACAATGTGTTACATCAGACTCAGCAAGAAGATTTCAAAGGTCGACAGGAATTTTTTTTATTTATCTGTAAACTGAAAACCGACAGGAATGGAGATATGACGTTTTGTTCCGACAGCAGCGATACGCTCAGATTGAACTGCGTCCCGTTTTCTGCCGTACGGTGGTCTTATGCTAAAGTGGCACATTGTAATCTCCAGACAAATGGGCTGACATTTAGTTTGAGATTGACTCAGAGATTACAGTAGTGCTGATACGGAGGAGGCGCTGGGGCACGTGTATCACTGAGAGATGCATAAGAATGATGATTGCATGTGAGGACGTGTGCCACTTCTGCACGCAGGGAATCTGGCAACACACACGAAATTAATCTGGGAGCTCGCGTGAGCATTCAAGCATCAGATAAATACCGGCTGATTTATATACAGCCGTATGCAAACGTTTGGGCGCCCCCTGGTCACATGACAATATGAGATAACACATTATTTACATAGACACACTTTCAATACACGGTTACTGTTTATTTACTGGCTTTTCACACTGGAATTGAAATGCAGCACAATGGAGACTCTCTTCTAATTAAATCTGAACATTTATAATATAAAATATTCTAAATATAGGTGCCATATGCTATAAATCTGTATTTACATTGTTACATAGCTGAATAGTAAGAGTTCAGTACATAGAACTGTACATAGCGTGACCCTCAAACTTTGTTCTTCAGATACAAATCCTGCTTTTACAGAAGAGTAGACGATAAAACAGGCCGAGCCCAAAATCCTACACTGTTACGTAACAGACTCATTAATATTTACACCCCCAACATTTACATACAACCACAACAACAACCAAACTGTGGAGAAATCCAGCGTTCCAGGCTGTGAAGGGAACGTCGCCACTTTTCATTCCTTCCCAACAAACAACCCAACTGTCAGAGCTCCATGCTCATCTTTAAACCAGCCTGAAGTTCCTGTTCTCCACATTCTTCATCTAATGTTCCATGAAACATAATCACCCATGCAGTAATTATTCCATATATACAGATTTCTATATATTAAAGCTTAATCCATATTCTCAAGTTTCATTCCATAAATTCAGTTTTCAGTCATATATATATAATTATTTCCTAAACGGCCTGCCATTTTACATATATATATACATAAATGCTGATATTTATATTGTAGATAGATATATAAAGTTTGGGATCACAGTGAAATGTTCTTGTTTTAATGGAGTATCTTCTTCCTTAACACAACAATGGACTGACGGGTCTCTAAAGAAAGTTGTTTCTTTCTGGTCATCTTGAGTCGGTCAGCAAGCCATCAACTGCTGATCTTCAGATACTAAACTAACCTAGAATGTTGTTCTCCCTTTTATACTCACTTATTAGTAGAATGTTTTTCAGCTGTGCATCACAATTGAGTAAGAGTGTCCTAACAACCAATTAGTCCAATAACATCCTTAACTTGGATTGGCGGCCGTACCAGGAGATTTAGACAGAGGACTGAGAATTACTGATAATAGGACTATATGCAAAATAAGCCTCTATACAAAAATAGACTTTAATACAAACATTTTTATTCTTTAATCATCGGATACACTTACATTCATTTTAAAATGAACAATATTGTTCCTGAATTGCATGAAAAGTGCATGAAATGAAATTCTAAAGTGATCCTAAACTTTTGAGCGGTAGTGTGTGTATATATATATATATACTGTACCCACATATACCTTTTACTATATACACACACTCACACACACACATAGTGATTGTATTAAAGCCTTGTCTTAGCAATAAGTGTAAGAGCACCAGATCTGATTAGAACTGATGTAAATAATCATACACACAGTACAAAGTAACATGAATATCTTATTGTGAGAGACGTAGATCATATTTTGTAAGCCTGTTTGCAGAACAAAGTAAATAAAAGCTTCCTGTCTGGAAAAATAGCTTTTTAAATATAATAATGTCCCCAAGTGCCTCAAACCTTTTGCACAGCACTGTCTGTAGATGCATATATTATTTTCAACTAACCTATATTTAGTAGATTTAAAAAAACAAAAAGAATAAAAAAAACCAAACAATGCCACATAAGAAGAGCCACCTCTGGTATCTCTCTGGCGTTCAGAGTGAAGGTGAATAAATACAGTCCATGCAGGGGTCAGTCCATCTGTAAGTACTGCATGGAACTGATTTTGCTGACCCTGATTTAAAAATAAACATTTGAAAGAGAGAAAACAGAGCAGGGGGCTCGGCGGCTTCGGCAGCCTGGGCCAACGTTGCTAAGGAAATGAGTGAGAATCAATCGATACAGTTCTCCAGAGAGAGAGAGAGAGAGAGAGAGAGAGAGAGAGAGAGAGAATGCCTGACCACACTGCATCAACAAGAAGCAATCAATGGCGATGACTGTCTCCGCTTTACAACAAACAGAGTCAGAAAAAACTGACATTGTTACAGAAGCCACAGAACGGAGGGAAGTGAAAAAGATGGAGAGACAAAATAGAAATGGTGAAGCAAAAGTCATCGCAGACCATAATGCAGCTTGACCTGTAGCTTATAAGAGTTTATAATGGGGTTATAGCAGGAGAGAGAGTGAGAGAGAGAGAAGAGTGAGAGAGAAGAGAGAGAGAGAAGCAAAAAAAAGAAGAGGAATGAGAGAGAAATCCAAGACAAAGATGAAGGAGAATGAGAAATGAAGAGAAATAGAAGCAGAAAGAGAAATGGAGGGGGGGGAGTGAGGAAGACAGAGCAAAAGGAAAAGGAGGGAGTGGGAGAAGCAGAGAGATATAGATTAGAGAGAGATAAAGAAAGATAAAGAACGAGAGAGAGGAATGTGAGAGAGAGCGCGAGAGAGGAAGGAGATAGAGAGTGGGAGACAGAGGGGAAGGACAGAGAGAGATACAGATGAGTGAGAGGTAGGAGAAAGAAATGGGGAGAAAGAGAGAAACCGAGAGACAGACAGGAGAGACAGTGAGGGAGGGAAGGAGAGATAGACAGGAGAGAGAGGGAGGGAAAAAAGGAGAAATAGAGAAACGTTTACTTTTAATGTTTGATATATATATATATATATATATATATAGAATGAATGCTTATATGTATAGAATGAAGGCTGTTATTTATATATATATATATATATATATATATATGAATATATGAATATATTTAATGAATGTTGATATATATAGAATTAATGCTATCATATATATAATGAATGTGTATATATATATATATATATATATATATATATATATATATATATATATATATATATATATATATATATATATATATATAAATTACTGCTGATATATAGAATGACTGCTGATATATATAGAATGAATGCTGTTATATACATATAGAATGAATACTGATATGTATAAAATTAACATTGGTATATATAGAATGAATGTTTATATATATATATATATATATATATATATATATATATATATATATATATATATATATATATATATAATGAACATTGATATGTATAGAATGAATGTTATTATATATAATTTTGGAGTGTTTCTATTGGTCCATTTATCATGAAATTCTCACACAGTATAAAGAGCAGCTGTCGTGTTAAAATGGTATAGAAAAATTGGACAACAATAAAATATTTTTTTTCACTGGACAGCATCAATATGTTCATATGTGAGAAGAACTGTGTATGATTTTTAGATGAATATCAGAGTGAAGAGTATCAGAAGCGACTATGCTGCTGCTGTGGAAAGTGACTGATGTTCTATACAGGTATGAATGAAATTGAGCTGGGAGTTATTAGAGAATATAAGTGTGTTTATAGGTCGATACCTCTGGCGTGAAGGTGTGATGACGGCACAGGCGTAGAAGTGAAAGCTTTAATTATGGAGGGAACGCTAATAGGAAGAAAAGTGTGTTCCTTTTTAAAAAGTGTTAAAGTGATAACAGTGGCATAGAGTCAAGAGTCAAGTGGAAAGCTGAAAAATCAAACTGGGGAATCTGCAGGCCTTGTATCGGCCTCCACCAGGCCGAGCGTTCAGGCAGAGCGCGGCCATTTCCATGCTGATAACATGGAATCCTGGGATGGAGAAATTCACACTCAATTTTGACCTTCTCATCAGTGAGATACCCAGAGAGAGTCTTCACACTCAGAGCACGTGTGGACGCGGGTAGTCAGTCATTGAGATGCCGCAGCACTGAAATGAGCAGACGTTTAAAAGAGGGATTCTGTGGAATGTTCTGTGTGATTCCTGCAGAATTCCATGATTGAGATGTAAACAATGTCGTTCAGAGAGTCAGAGAGTCCAAACGTATCTAGACTGCTTTAATGAGTGAATATCTGCTGGACGAAGCTCCACTGCTGACAGCTTCATAGAAAAACACAGCAGCTGAATCGAGTAGTGGTCTCTAGAGGTATAAAGCCCCCCAGCACTGGGCTGTGGAGCAATGGAACCGCCCATGTTCAATCAAAACCTCACAGCAGTGTTTAACATCAATAACTGGCCTCAGTAATGCTCAATCAAATCTTCACAGCAATGTTTAACATCAGTACTCAGTGTTTCAACATTAGTACCTGACCTCACTTATACTCAATCAAATTGTTACAGCAATGTTCAACATCAGTGCCCAACCTAATACTCAATCAAATCCTCACAGCAATGTTAAACATAAATATCTGACCTCACTAATACTCAATCAAATTGTCACAGCAATGGTCAACATCAGTACCTGACCTTATTTATACCCAATCAAATCCTCACAGCAATGTTCACCATCAGTACTTGTCCTCACTAATACTCAACCAAATCCTCACAGCAATGTTCACCATCAGTACTTGTCCTCACTAATACTCAATCAAATCCTCACAGCAATGTTTACCATCAGTACTTGTCCTCACTAACACTCAATCAAATCCTCACAGCAATGTTCAACATTAGTCCCTTACCTCACTAACACTCAATCAAATCCTCACAGCAATGTTTACCATCAGTTCTTGTCCTCACTAATACTCAATCAAATCCTCACAGCAATGTTCACCATCAGTACCTGACCTCACTAACACTCAATCAAATCCTCACAGCAATGTTCAACATTAGTCCCTTACCTCACTAACACTCAATCAAATCCTCACAGCAATGTTTAAAATCAGTACCTGACCTCACTAACACTTAATCAAATCCACACAGCAATGTTCAACATCAGTGGCTGACCTCACTAACACTCAATCAAATCATCACAGCAATGTTCACTATAAATATATGTCCACACTAATATTCAATCAAATTGTCACAGCAATGTTCAACATCAGCACCTGACCTCATTAATATTCAAGCAAATCCTCGTAGCAATGTTCAAAATCAGTACCTGACCTCAATAACACTCAATCAAATCCACACAGCAATGTTCAACATCAGTACCTGACCTCACTAACACTCAATCAAATCCTCACAGCAATGTTCAACATCAGTACCTGACCTCACTAACACTTAATCAAATCCACACAGCAATGTTCAACATCAGTATCTGACCTCACTAACACTCAATCAAATCCACACAGCAATGTTCAACATCAGTACCTGACCTCACTAACACTCAATCAAATCCTCACAGCAATGTTCAACATCAGTACCTGACCTCACTAACACTCAATCAAATCCACACAGCAATGTTCAACATCAGTACCTGACCTCACTAACACTCAATCAAATCATCACAGCAATGTTCACTATAAATATATGTCCACACTAATATTAAGCAAATCCTCGTAGCAATGTTCAAAATCAGTACCTGACCTCACTAACACTCAATCAAATGCTCACAGCAATGTTCAACATCAGTACTTGTCCTCACTTATACTCAATCAAATTCTCACAGCAATGTTCAACATCAGATTTGCTTCAAAATGTATTCCTGTAGAGAATTAAATAAGATGCAAAAGTGCACACCAATCTACTGAGCTTCTGCTCGACCGACAGACACTGATTCACATACGCTGACTCAGGGCGGACCCCCGACCACGACAACAGTGTTGGTTTAACCCGCACTCGTCTGTTTGTCTTTTTTTCATCCCTCTTTTTATCCCATAGAGTGCCATTCATTTTTGACCTACAGCCTCCAAACTGCCTGTACTCACTCAGAGCAGATCCCCAAACCTCTAATCCACAGACACACTGACCTGCACTCCTCTACTTGTCGTTTACACGCAACCATCCTGCGTTTCCTTCAGGACCAGTGTTCTAACCACCATAACATATCAGAGCAAGATGACAGTAACAACTCTGGACATCTAAGGGTTACTCAGAAGCACATGCTCATTTCTTTTCCTTTCCTGTTTACTCGGCAGACAAGTGGAGGGGGGGGGGGGTGTAATGTTTTCTCTGCTGCTATTCAGTGGCCAAACAAATTTATATAAACGAAAGCCTCAACAGGCTCCCAGATCAATACATCAATCACAGCTTTCATACAACACAATACTGAGCTCCTTCTATACTGGAGGAGCCGGCGAGAGAAATCGGAGGAGCAGGGCCGATGAATGCTTTCATAACTACGAATAAATTAAAAAATAAATACGTCTGTGTTTGTGGAAGGAACATTTCACTTGGAAACCATTCCGGCGCGGCGTCGACTCTCTCCAGTCACGTTTCCACGTTTACGTCAGTGAAGCTGGAAAGACAGAGCGGTCTTTAAAAATTGCGCAATTGAAGCACCATCATTCCACTCAGCCGCTCTTCATGCAGCGAAGGATGCTGCACGTCCGCGAGCTGGAGGAGAAGGTTATTCTCAGCTCCGCACAGCCAGGAGCACCAGAATGGGCTTTGAGTCGGAGCCTGCTTCCCTGGGGCCTAAATACCAGCCCCACGGCCCCACGCATGTGCTCCTCGCTCGGCCTGCTGCTCCAGCTGCCACCCACGGCCTCCAAACATCCTACACCACTCAAATCTCCCAGCTGGAGGCACAACTGGGATCCTGCGCAGGTGCAGCTTTTGGTCCAGGACTGTAGATTTTATCTTTGATGGAATGAAAAGAAAAGAAAACGGGTTGTCCCTGCTCTCTCCTCAGTAGGCACAGGTTTGGTGAACTTTCTACTGCATCAGATTTTGGAATTGATGTTGTTGGATTTGTGCAATCAATACCAGAGGTGTCAAGTAACAAAGTACAAATACTTTGTTACCTTACTTTTTAATAGTATAAATATAAAAATATATCAGTACTTTCTACTTCTTACATTGACACTCCATTATCAGTACTTTCTACTCCTTACATTTACACTCCATTATCTGTACTTTCTACTCCTTACATTTACACTCCATTATCTGTACTTTCTACACCTTACATTTACACTCCATTATCAGTACTTTCTACTCCTTACATCTACAATCCATTATCAGTACTTTCTACTCCTTACATTTACACTCCATTATCAGTACTTTCTACTCCTTACATTTACACTCCATTATCTGTACTTTCTACTCCTTACATTTACACTCCATTATCTGTACTTTCTACTCCTTACATTTACACTCCATTATCAGTACTTTCTACTCCTTACATCTACAATCCATTATCAGTACTTTCTACTCCTTACATTTACACTCCATTATCAGTACTTTCTACTCCTTACATTTACACTCCATTATCTGTACTTTCTACTCCTTACATTTACAATCCATTATCAGTACTTTCTACTCCTTACATTTACACTCCATTATCTGTACTTTCTACTCCTTACATTTACACTCCATTATCTGTACTTTCTACTCCTTACATTTACACTCCATTATCTGTACTTTCTACTCCTTACATTTACACTCCATTATCTGTACTTTCTACTCCTTACATTTACACTCCATTATCAGTACTTTCTACTCCTTACATTTACACTCCATTATCAGTACTTTCTACTACTTACATTTACACTCCATTATCAGTACTTTCTACTCCTTACATTTACACTACATTATCAGTACTTTCTACTCCTTACATTTACACTCCATCATCAGTACTTTCTACTCCTTACATTTACACTCCATTATCAGTACTTTCTACTCCTTACATTTACACTCCATTATCTGTACTTTCTACTCCTTACATTTACACTCCATTATCAGTACTTTCTACTCCTTACATTTACACTCCATTATCAATACTTTCTACTCATTACATTTACACTCCATTATCTGTACTTTCTACTCCTTACATTTACACTCCATTATCAGTACTTTCTACTCCTTACATTTACACTCCATTATCTGTACTTTCTACTCCTTACATTTACACTCCATTATCTGTACTTTCTACTCCTTACATTTACACTCCATTATCAATACTTTCTACTCATTACATTTAAACTCAATTATCTGTACTTTCTACTCCTTACATTTAAACTCCATTATCAGTACTTTCTACTCCTTACATTTACACTCCATTATCAGTACTTTCTACTCCTTACATTTAAACTCAATTATCTGTACTTTCTACTCCTTACATTTAAACTCAATTATCTGTACTTTCTACTCCTTACATTTACACTCCATTATCTCTACTTTCTACTCCTTATATTTACACTCCATTATCTGTACTTTCTACACCTTACATTTACACTCTATTATCAGTACTTTCTACTCCTTACATTTACACTCCATTATCAGTACTTTCTACTCCTTACATTTACACTCCATTATCAGTACGTTCTACTCCTTACATTTACACTCCATTATCAGTACGTTCTACTCCTTACATTTACACTCCATTATCAGTACTTTCTACTCCTTACATTTACAATCCATTATCAGTACTTTCTACTCCTTACATTTACAATCCATTATCAGTTATCATTATCAGTACCGACTATGAATGTTCTAGAATTCCCCCGAATCACGTTGTTCACTTCATTTACTTTAATCACGTCATTCACTTTTCTAAAACTTTTTAATGTTCTACCCAGTCACACTGTTCTAGAATGTTGTCCCATTCACTCCTTTCTAGAATGTTCGCCTGTTCAACTGTAATAGAATGTTCTTCACATTTTCTGAACATTCGCAATGTTCTAGAATGTTCTCCCAGGGTCACATTGTTTAATATGTTCCCCTCCATTCGCAATGTTCTGGAATGTTCTACTAAGGTCACATTGTTTAATATGTTCTCCTCCATTGGCAATGTTCTGGAATGTGCTCCCCAGTCACACTGTTGAAGAATGTTCCCTTTATTTATATGGTTCCACAGTAGAATGTCCTCCACATTCAAAATGGTCCAGAGTGTTCAGGCTATTCACGATGTTCTAGAATGTTCTCCTCGATGCACAATGTTCTAGAATGCTCTCCCTCTCCATACAGGTCTTGAAAGCTGTTTACACTTGTTAGTATTTCCTGTTTTATTCGCTGTGTTTCATTTTGCTCATCATTATTTCTTTATTTGAAACGATGTATTTCCAGATGTGCTGGTTGGTGGAGGAAGCTAAGGAGCTTCTCTGAAGGGCCTTCAGTTCATCTTCTCCTCATTAGAGCTGCAGTGTCTCAGTATTTACTCGTCTCTGTAAGCTCCCAGTGCCTCGTTAAGAGGTGACCCTGCTGTCCAGAGGCTTAGAGGTTTCTGGGGACCTTGTACTGAAGGTATCTTCCTTATAATAATGAGATTGTTACTAGACATGATCATTACAGGATCATCGGTGAAGCTGAGTCTGGAGGAAGAATTGAAGGAGGGGACGAAATGGAATACTTCAGAATGGTTTGTCTAATAGAGTGGACAGTGAGTGGACACAGTCCACACCAGCACAACACACAACACACAACACACCACCACCACGTCAGTGTCACTGCAGTGCTGAGAATGACCCACCTCTCAAATAATACCTGCTCTGTGGGGGGTCCTGACCATTGAAGTACAGAGAGCATAGGCATTGGAACCGGGGAGATGGGGTGGACGTGTCCCACCCAATATCAGAAACAGGTAGATCTGTCCCACCCAAAAATAAAACCACAGAAAAGCAGAAACTGTTTAAAAACACTTAATGTTAAAAGTATGTTTTGTCAGCCTTCGCAATTCACACGCTGTGTTTGTTGTTAGTAACGGGCTCTGGTTGTTAGGTGGTCTTTCACTTTGTTAAGGCTTGTGTTGAGATGGCTGTTCAGAAATATCCTGCAGTCAGCAGCTTCACTGACCCGAGCTCTCGCCTCGCTGGAGCGTTGGGTAACTTGATGACCATATATACTGTAATAAAACAGCTTTAGTATAATGTGTTGTTATGGTAACAGACTAGGAGGGTTTGGGTTAAATAACATTTATATGAACTTTAATCAGAAAACACTCTGAAACGTAGTTACATTACTCTCTGGCCACGCCCCAAACTGCAGACTGCTACTACACTAAATACATAAAAAATAAAATAGAATAAATAAAATTAATAAATAAATGATTAAATAAAAGGAAGTGCTGTCAGTAGTGCAGTATGTAATGTTCCAGAGGGTGCTGTTTGGGACACAGCCTAACATGAATATTAGTCTTGTCAGTTCTGGCAAGAAGTTATCACCCTTCTGTCTCGAGCCCTAACCACTCATATCCACCCAACACCATCACTCTGGCTATCAGGAGACACATCAAACACTAATACAACAACAGAAAACAAAAGAATACTCTAGAAAATCATCCTCATTAACTGAAAAACAAAAAATAACATTAATATCATCCAGTGGAAAAATCTATTAATTGATTATCTAGAACCCCTCTCAGAACCCATCAGACATAGCGACTCAGACCCAGTTTAGAAACATCAAATTCAAACACTACAGTAAATAATACAATAATCAATAGCCAAAAAACAACCCCACACACACAAATAAATAGGTGAACATTATTGAATATAATGTTGTGTTCATGTTTCTGTTTTTTGTTTAGGTATAAATATATATATATATATATGTGTGTGTATACATATGTTTTTTTTTGTTTTGTTTTTTTCTATTTGTTTATTTGTATATTTTCTTTCCAATTTTTTATTTGTTCCACTTCATTTCCCCCCCTTGCACCTCTTCCTGCATTTCACTCCCCTGATCCTCCAATTCGGAACCCCCCAACCCTATTATAAGGATTAATAGTCCTCCATAGAGGTGGGTGGTGGTGGGCCAAAAAAAAAAAAATTAGTCTTGTCTAGTCAGGAAACCTCAACATGCATTGTTTTATCATTTCATTTCATCAATATGTTACTAAAGAGAATCAAATATATGTTTTTGTTATATGTGTATATAATCCAGACATTGCATGTATAATTGAATTGCTCTTGTCTGACAGCAGTACCATGTAATGTGGAATATCTTGTTTAGTTTGTAAAGTGATCTTTAATTGGATGTATCTAATAATAATCAGACATACAGATAATGCTGTATTTTGTTTATTTATTAGTAATTTACTGTAATTCCACAAATGTTGTTCTACATCACTATACAAACAGTGATTTACTACCTTACCTACAGTGGAATCAGATTATAGGTAATATTTAGGGGATAGGGTGACTCATATTAGTAAATGTGTCCCCCCCAGTGTCAAACTTGCTCCTACGCCCTTCACAGAGTATCAGATGGACTACAGTCTGCAGTTGTAGAACTACAAAGTGCTCCTATATGGTCAGTGGAGCTGATTACATGGACAATGAGTGTAGATACAATGTAGGTGAACTGTAACAGAACAGATGACCAGTCTGACCTACATTCACTCAGCTCCACAGTGAAAGAGCAGCAGATACAGCTGAAACCCACGCGGGCTCGGTGTGCCGAGACTCTGCCGAGAGAACCCGGACCTTAACAAGAAAAGAAATCAGATGTCTACTTTTATCATCTTTCCTCCGCTCCTCAATGCTGCTCTCATTTAAAGTGAGCGGAGAGCAGCTGCTGTCAGTCAGCCTTCAACTGCTCACCCAACTCCTGACAGCTCAACTGTGAGTTAATGGTGAAGCACCCGTATGTGAGGTTTTGAAAGACTTCTGTGGGTAATAATGCTTTTAGGACTGTATCTGAGTCTTAAACCCTTCCTAAAGGAGAGAGAATGGCCTGGAAGTGGTTACGGCAGACTATGGCTAGCCAGGGCTGCCAGATAAGCAGTTATTAACAACACTGACTTTCTAGTTCTGACTAAAACAAAACACAGTTTATTTTTATGGCTGCTTTGCAAATGTTCACCTTGTCTTTGGCCACATTTTGTATTTCCCTAAGTGTAAACCTAACCCTAATCCAAATTTTGATCCTAATCCTAACCCTATTTCCATTAATAGCCATTAAAGCCTAGCATTTATATACAATCTAATAAGCATAAAGAATGGTTAACACTTCATTCAAAGACTACCTATATATGGACTTAATAACACATGTTCTAGAATGTTCACAATTGTAGCTTAGCTTCAGCCCACAATAGCAGTCCATGTATACACCTCAATCCAAATAGACTAGTCCGATTGAGGTCATTCCGATTACAATTTCTATCTGATTGAAGGAGGTGGGTAATACTGTAAATAATCTGTTTAATAGAAGAATAATAGTCGTGTAAACGCCTGTATCCGATTACATTCCCAATCCGAAAGTTTAAATACGTTCTGCGCATGTACTGTAGCATCATAGAGGATATTTCAACATGGTGGGAAGTAGAAACTGGTCTTGAAAAGACAAAGTTTATGTTTCAAACCTTAAAAGATTTAAAAATAGTTAGCAGGATGGACGGCTGTAAAGCTATAATGAGCTGTTCAGACGAGTATATGAGCAAATGAACGACAGTGTGTTTACAAGAACTACAGAGCAAATTAAAAACAGGAAGTTTCTCAGATCTAAGTATTACAAAGCTAAAACTCAGAACGGTGAAATCCGTCCCTCTTTCCTGTTTTACTAAATTATGGATGAAGTCGTGGGAGATCGACTCCTTGCTAACACGGATGAAAGCGGTGTTGCAGGACGCGACGTCTTCCTCTCCGCCCCTCTTTACTACGTATGGGAAATATATCTTCCGGAGTCTGAAAATGTAATATACAAGTCTCAGGATACAACACACATCGCTTCCCATCCAGTTAATAAGAAACCTACATGAGCTTAGAGTAGCTGTAGTGTCTCCGTTCCCCTTTGAAGTCAGAGATAATGTTGCTGACCATGTGACTGTGCAGGTGGATCTGGTCTGATTGCCTTCCCAAATGTTGAGCCCGTATTGCTTTGTGCATTCACTATCACTAGCACCATCACAGCTTTGGGGAAAAAATCTGATTGATGATTATTTCTGCATAATTTAGAATGAGTGGTTAATTAGTGGCTAATTAGCTGCTAATTAGTGGTTACAACGTGGTCCATTAGTGGTTAATTAGTGGTTCAGTATGTGTGGTCACTGTGATGCCTTTATTATGGTTTGTAGTTTAAAACATTAAAAATAAACTTAATTCATCAACAGAAGTCACAGTTTTGTTAGTACAACAAACAGGTCTATGTATCACGTTGCCAAAATATACTGAGGCGAGTGATACGGAGGCACTGTACCCAGCCATACAACCCAGTTGAGACCAACAAAGATTTGTTCATATGGGCCCTGTTTGTCTCTACTGGGTTGTATGGATTCACAATGGATTCTGAGCTCATGTAGGTTTCTTATTGATTAGATGGGAAACAGAGATGTGTGTTGTATCTTGAGATTCAGTGTAAATACGTTTAAACACCTTTACATCACTTGTACTGGGTAAAAGTCTATTCAACGAATGGACCAATAGAAATTCTCCAAAATAATTATTTTAAAGATTCTGTGCAAAATTTCTTTGCACAGTGTTGATTTGGTAATGGGTTTTTTATACTACCATTAAAAAATCATATAATATATCGACTTGCTTACAGTATCGCAATACACTTAATCATAAGTTCAGTTTCATGATATGTATCGTATCAACAGGTTCTTGCCACTACACAGGTCTACTTCTGTCATGGCCCAGTTAGGCTACATTTGTGGTCCCTGTAGGGTTACAGTTATTTCTGTTCTGACTGTGTGGCCAGTAAATGATGGTTCACATTGGCCCCACTTGGAGCCCAGATTAGTGATGCCAATGTGAACCATCATTCACAGTCAGAATGGAAAGAACTGTAACCCTACATGTAACCCTACATGTAGCCTAACTGGGCACGACGACAGTGACCTAGCTGCAGCCCACAGTGGCAGTCTAACTGGGCCCACAATGGCAACCCACCGGGGGCCCACACACCTGCAGCCTAACTGGGTCCCATAATTAAATGGGGGCCTCAAGTGTAACCCAAATGGGGCCAAAAGACTGACTTAACCAGGAACCACAACTGTAGGCCAACTTGGTTCCAAAGTTATAACCCAACTAGGACCCATGTATCACCAGTCAAAAGGACATTACAAACAATCACAGGAAAAAAAATACATGTTGGCTGAGTAGCTTTGAGTCGAATCTGTCCGACATAAGAAGTGGCACTGTTGCCCTGACAGCGTATTCTAATCTCTGGTCAAGCATGTTTCTGGTTAGCTCACAGGTAGTAAAGTAACGTACAACTGGGCTTGTGTATGTGTAAAAATGAATCTATGAGTCTATAAGAGGAAAGATGGATGGAAAAAAATGAGAAACTAAATGAGTGAAGGTCAGAACGACATTGAATTCATGCTTGAAGGACCGCCCTGAGACAGTGGATGTGTCTCAAATCCTAGTGAGTGTCTAAGTAGGCTGTCTAGGTAGCAGCTGTGTAAGTAGCAGTGTTCTCTCCTCATCTCTCCTCATAAAACTCTAGTTAGAGAGAGACTGCATCACGGCTTGTTCCCGCCCACTGCAGCACGCCACCGGTGTTTAGCTGGTTGCTAAGATAACGGCCAGCATCCAAAACAATAGCCCGAGGCTTAAAAATCTGCTAGCATAAATGCTAATAGCTCGAGTATAAAAGTGTAAATGGTGAAGGACTCGTTACAGAGTTGATAATAAAAAACTGTTTTGTGTGATTATATGACCAGAAACACATTAAAACTCAAAGAGAATCAAAATAACTCACATTTTAAAACCACTTCACTGCTCCTAGATTAGCCTGCGGTGCATCATGGGATTCTCTTAGCGGCTGAGGAAGCGTTCGATGCTTCCTTAAAATCAGGTCTATATAAGGTTCCTCAGTAGACAGTATGTTTAAGGTATGTAAGAATTGGGACAGTCTACATGTCGTGAGCGCGTACCATGATGTAAAACGCTGCCTATGTAGGAGCTCACTAGGTTTGAGACACACTCAGTGTCTTCCAGTCGAGCAGAAGAAGAGTAGATGGTAATGAAACTTTTGTGATCTATTCATTGCTTTGGGAGGACAAACATCGTAACTTGACCAAGATTGCATGAAAACTGTATGCTGTGTATACCAGTGCTGAACAGACCCAACACTCTGGAGCTGGTGTCTTTATCTTGGGACGCGTTATCCAAGAAGGGTACCAAGAAGAAGAAGTTGCTACTCAAAGAAAAAAATTTCCCAGGTTGGCAGGTCTGAGAATCTCACAAGCCTCTGTTCCAGAAGACGGGACAGTTTTGACCTGAATAAAGCATTGACTCTTAATTGTCCATGTGATGGACTGGCGACCTGTCCATGGTGTACCCTGCCTTTGCCTGATGTTGCTGGGATTGGCTCCAGCTGGCCCCCATGACCCCGAGTAGGGGGATAAAGTGAAAGATAATGGGTGAATGGATGTCTTGTAAATCCACTCGATCACCGGATTCAGCCGAATGGAAAAAAGGCCGGCTTCCCATGATCTGCTGCTTCGGTGCCAACTCGGAAGCTTAATACGACCAGCTTAATCCACCAATTACAGCCAAATGATCTTAAAACAGAATCCTCAATCACGGGGAGTAAAATTTGATTAAACGCTATTAGGATGAAAGAGACGACCCAGCGTTAATCAGACGCGAGCGCATGATGTAATCCACTAATCCACAAAAGATACTGCAAATTAACGACAATGCCAACAACAAAACATGCCTCCACATTCACAGTTCACAAGATTCGTCAACCGCACAAAGCAGGGAACATGAAAAGCTGCTGCCGACAGAAGAACCAGTAATAAACGACCCGAGCTTTCAGCCAGATCGAGAAATATCATCATTTAAACATCAAGACGGCGCATCTGATGATCTAATAACGAACGGCTGGAGTTAATGCATGTGCAGAAAGGCCACCACCAGCGCTATCTCCTCTTCCGCTGACTCTTCTTTCACACTTCCTTTAATCTTCTATCGCTCATACACGGCCCACCGCGCATCCCCCCCAGACTCCTCTGCCATTTGTCAGGGTGCATATTGGCCAAAGACAGCCAAAGCAGCAGAAAAGAACGAGCCATAAAGCCTTTAACACGGAGGCCACTGTAAAGTATTGGGCATTTGTTGGACCCAACATAATCAAATGAATGTGAAAGTATAAAAACCTCATCCATTAGACCAGAAATGTTCTTCACACAGTAATGCTGGGCAGTATAGTCGCTGTCGTATCTTTATTTTTGTTGATTTTCATTTTTCTATATCATATGAACAGGACGGTTGATCTTTATATCCTGTGAAAGGTTTGTAATGAAAATAAAACCTCATTACATTTACTTACATTGAAAGTTGGAGATACTTGTTCTTTGGACAGCGAGGATATAGATGTTTGGGATGTCAGAAAATAGATGAGTATTGTAACCAGAAGTTCTGCCAAAAAGACTCCAGGAGTAGAGAAATGTAAAACAAGGTTTAATCCTCGATAGGGTGGACAAGTACAAGGTTAGTTATTGTAGAACATGAAGAAACAGTCTTTGGCATAAGCCCAGTCCTAGTTCCAGGTGCGGACCCTCGCAGATCCTGCTGAATATCGCCAGCAGGGGCAAAGCTGCCTCCCAGGATGGCAGGACTGGGACCCAACTGGTGGTGGTGGGGAGGAGGGGGAAGCGTAGAAACGTCACCACCTGAAGGCATCAAAGAAGGAGCATGAGTTGAAGCTTTTAAAGACAGGTGGCAGCCTGCAACTGGCTGGAGTAATAGATGAGAGAGTGATGTAGCATTGGAGTCTTCCTGGCAGAACTTTCGCTAAAGCTTTCATTTCTCCTTCTCGGTCCGAAGGCTGCTCAGACTAAATGTTCAGATTTCATCTCACTGACTTCTCTCTCGTTATCTATGTTTGATGCTGAGAAGTTGGTACTTGTCTTTATGACCTCAAGGCTAGATTACTGTAATGCATTGTTGTCAGGATGCTCCAGCAGGAACCTGAATAAACTCCAGTTAGTTCAGAACGCTGCAGCTAGAGTACTAACTACACTGGCTTCCTGTTAAATTCCTGTTAAGTGCCTGCACGCTCTTGCACTGGAGTACCTTCACGCTCTCGCACTGGAGTACCTTTATGCTCTCGCACTGGAGTACCTTCACGCTCTCGCACTGGAGTACCTTCACGCTCTCGCACTGGAGTACCTTTATGCTCTTGCACTGGAGTACCTTCACGCTCTCGCACTGGAGTACCTTTATGCTCTCGCACTGGAGTACCTTCACGCTCTCACACCAGAGTACCTTCACGCTCTCGCACTGGAGTACCTTCACGCTCTCGCACCAGAGTGCCTGCACGCTTTTGCACTGAGGTACCTTCACGCTCTCACACCAGAGTGCCTGCATGCTCTCGCACTGGAGTACCTTCACGCTCTCGCACTGGAGTACCTTCACGCTCTCGCACTGGAGAACCTTCACGCTCTCGCACCAGAGTGCCTGCACACTCTCGCACTGGAGTACCTTCACGCTCTCGCACCAGAGTGCCTGCACGCTCTCGCACCGGAGTACCTTCATGCTCTCGCACTGGAGTACCTGCACGCTCTCATACTGGAGTACTTGCACACTCTCGCACCAGAGTACCTGCACGCTCTCGCACTGGAGTGCCTGCACGCTCTCGCACTGGAGTACCTTCACACTCTCGCACTGAAGTACCTTCACGCTCTCGCACTGGAGTACCTGCACGCTCTCATACTGGAGTACCTGCACACTCTCGCACCAGAGTGCCTGCACGCTCTCGCACTGGAGTACCTGCATGCTCTCGCATCGGAGTACCTGCACGCTTTCGCACCGGAGTACCTTCACGTCTCGCGGATACATCAATACACCAATGTCAAGAGCAAATCTTCGCCCTTGTTGCCCCAGCTTCGAGGCTGAATGGGTCCTGTTTGCATCTGAAACTGGTGTAGAAGGTCCGGCGTGTACCGCGGCTCTGTAAGAAGTCACGGTTAGCTGCTCTCGCTGGTGTGGAGCGGCAAAAAAAATCCATTAACTTTCCCGCGAAAGCCGTCCCTGCGTACAGCAGCATTTCTGGCTGTTATTTTGACTCCAGATGTGTTTGATGAGTAACGGATGCGAGATGAGAGGGGCTGTTTAAAAAAGCGGGGTGCGTTCGAGGCAATTTGCTCTTTGTCACATCCGACGCAAGCCTGTCGTTCCCCGCCATCGCCGGAACGAGTGAGCGGTGAGTAATTTATTGCCACGGCGAGCCTCATTACAAACACACAATGGGAGTTTCTTGGGCCGGCGTGCAACAAAACGTGAACAAAGCCTTCAACGATCCCGCTCCTGAAATGTTTAGGTTTGAAATCAGCCGGCGTGATTACGCAGGTCTTTATCACGCGTGCTCGTATAGCAAACACTTACTCGCCAAATCTCTGACCCCTTCATCCACAGCCTGGGCAGGACTGGGAGAGCTCTCCTGCCTGGTAGACGTTTGCTTGATATTGCTGTATGCTAATCTACTCTTGAATATTTATGCCCACAGCTTGCTTTTATGAATATTTACGACTGGACAATCAAAGGAATTTAATTTCATTAGCTCTGTTTCCTCGGCTCCCCAAAACTCCCACTGTCTCGACATGTCATCTGTTTGGCAGACGTTCTTGAGCTTAGGATGTCTATCTTGGAAAAAAGCTAGGAAGGGATGACGCTGCGGGTTTCCATCATGTTAATTACACATAAACGAGCGCAAAAGACTGTCAATAACTGTTGTAGGCAGTTGGCTTCAGCTGGTTGAGTGTGGCTGACATGTAGCAGATATTAAAAAATGTTTACTAGAAAAAGTTTTGCCTTACAAACAATAATTCCAACATACTTCCACCCAATATCCACTAAAGGTAAACTTCTAAGCTGGTGAGCAAAAGGATCCAGAACGTTCTTAATGATTTTCTTAAAGAGACAGTATAGAATGATACCGTAACTACAGTAAACAATAAAGGAAATGTGTTAAACATACACTACCGCGCAAAAGTTCATTTAATGCAATTTTCATGCAATTCACAAACAATATTGTCCATTTTACAATAAATGTAAGTGTATCAGATGATTTTTAAAGAATAAAAATGTTTGTATTAAAGTCTATTTTTGTATAGAGGCTTATTTTACATATAGTTCTATTATCAGTAATTCTCAGTCCTCTGTCTAAATCTCCTGGTACGACCACCAATCCAAGTTAAGGATGTTATTGGACTAATTGGTTGTTAGGACACTCTTGCTCAATTGTGATGCACAGCTGAAAAACATTCTACTAATAAGTGAGTATAAAAGGGAACAACATTCTAGGTTAGTTTAGTATCTGAAGATCAGCAGTTGATGACTTGCTGACCGACTCACAATGACCAGAAAGAAACAACTTTCTTTAGAGACCCGTCAGTCCATTGTTGTGTTAAGGAAGAAGATACTCCATTAAAACAAGAACATTTCACTGTGATCCCAAACTTTTGAGCGATAGTTTTTGAAATGGCAAAGAAATCAAATAACAAATATTACAAAACAAAATATACAATCAAGTCAGTCCTGCTTTTGGCTCCTATAACTGTCAATGAATGACAAGAACCTAAACTAATGTTTCTTTAGGGTAAGGCCTGTCCTCCGTCCCCTCCAGCACTGTCCTCTGACAGATCTAGTTAGCAGCAGAATAGTCTGATTGCTAATTCTAAGCGTAGCGTTTCCTGCGGTTGGAAGAGACGCGGTCGTTAGGGTTATGCCGCTGTTCTTGGCCATCGCCATGGCGTACATAACATAAACAGAGTTTTCTCCAACAGCTCATTCTAAACCTCAGCTCTGCTTTCTCAGTCATCAGCTCTTGACTGACCAGCGCATCAGAACACTTCTTAAAGATGCTATTCTGCCTCCTTCCCTCACTACCTACCCCCCCCCCCCTCTCTCTCTTTCTCTCTCTCCCTCTCTTTCAGTAGTAGAATAACTACTGGTACTACAGCTTCATAATAACTACAGTACTGTTTATAACAACTGTTAATATAGTTTTATAATAACTACTATTTATAAGTACACTTAATAACTACTGTTTATAACTACTGTTAATATAGCTTCATAATAACAACTGTTAATAACTACTGTTAATAACTACTGCTGATAACTACTGTTAATATAGCTTCATAATAACAACTGTTAATAACTACTGTTAATAACTACTGCTGATAACTATGTTAATATGACTTTATAATAACTACTGTTAATAACTACTGTTAATAACTACTGCTGATAACTAATGTTAATATGGCTTTATAATAACTACTGTTAATAACTACTGCTGATAACTACTGTTAATATAGCTTCATAATAACTACTGTTAATAACTACTGCTAATACAACTTCATAATAATAACTACTGCTAATAACTACTGTTAATAACTACTGCTAATACAACTTCATAATAATAACTACTGCTTATAACTACTGTTAATAATTACTGCTAATACAACTTCATAATAATAACTACTAATAATCGCTGCTAATACAGATTTATAATAACTATTGTTAATACTTTTAATACAGCTTCATAATGACAACAGTTAATAACTGTTGCTAATATAGCTTCATAATAACTAATGTTAATAACTACTTTTAATAACTACTGCTAATACAACTTCATAATAATAACTGCTAATTGCTGCTAATACAGCTTTATAATAACTATTGCTAATACTTCTAATACAGCTTCATAATGACAACAGATAATAACTACTGTTAATAACTACTGCTAAGAGAACTTCATAATAATAACTACTGCTAATTACTGCTAATATGGCTTTATAATAACTATTGTTAATACTTACGTCTAATACAGCTTCATACTAACTACTGCTGATACAACACCAAATCAGTGTTAATCCTACAAATGCAGGGTCAGAATTCTAGAATATAGATTATATTATGTTTTTGTTTGCTTTATAATGTATTTATTTGTTATTAAAATCACATTTCTCAGTTTACAGCTTGTTCCTATCAGAAATCCAATAGCAGAACAAAAGCAGGTTATTTATTTACACATTATTCAACATTGCTTTTGTTTGTCTGTGATCAGAAAACTTCAGTGCTTCATCATGGGATAAAAACAAGGTCAGCTTGATTCTCCGTATTTTATTCTGCAAATGACTCATATATTCATAGAGATACTGCAGACGAACACAGCTCTGCAGAGGGACCATGCTGGTGGTCTCTCCTACAGACACAAAGCCAAAGAGCCCAAATAATGTGAGAGTATATCAGAAGCTCTCCTGTGTTGACTCTCCACAGCACGGTCCAATGACCAAGCCATATGTCTTAGACCTTCTCTATCAAATTCAATCTCCGTCAGAGTCGAGCAGAGTTCTGAGCTGAAGCCCCTAAAGATCACCAGAACAGATCCCACACACTCATCGTACAAGAGCGCTCATATACAGAGAGGAATTAATACACAATCATACTTATCATCATCATCATCATACTAATCATCATCATCATAATACTAATCATCATCATCATCATACTTATCATCATCATTATCATCATACTTATCATCATACTTATCATCATCATTATATTTATCATCAAACTTATCATCATCATCATCATACTTATCATCATTATCATCATACTTATCATCATCATACTTCTCATCATCATCATACTTATCATCATACTTATCATCATCATTATATTTATCATCAAACTTATCATCATCATCATACTTATCATCATCATTATCATACTAATCATCATCATCATCATACTTATCATCATCATTATCATCATACTTATCATCATACTTATCATCATCATCATATTTATCATCAAACTTATCATCATCATCATCATCATACTTATCATCATACCTATCATCATCATCATCATTATCATCATCATACTTATCATCATCATACTTATCATCATTATATTTATCATCAAACTTATCATCATCATCATAATCATACTTATCATTATACTTCTCATCATCATCATATTTATCAACATACTTATCATCATCATAATCATCATCAAATTTATCATCATCATCATACCTATCATCATCATCATACCTATCATCAACATCATCATCATCTTACTTATCATTATAATCATACTTATCATCATCATTATCATCATCATCATCATCATCATCTTACTTATCATTATAATCATACTTATCATCATCATTATCATCATCATCATCTTACTTATCATTATAATCATACTTATCATCATCATTATCATCATCATACTTATCATCATCATCATCATACTTATCAGCATCATTATCCATATCACTATTATTACCATCATCATCATCATACTTTTCATCATCATCATCATCATCATACTAATCGTCATCATCATCATCATCATCATACTAATCATCATCATCATCATACTCATAATTAGCATTATCTTTATCATCATCATCATCATACTTTTCATCATCGTCATCATCATACTAATCGTCATCATCATCATCATCATCATCATACTTATAATTAGCATTATCTTTATCATCATCATAATAATCATCATCATCATACTCATCATAATCATTATTATCATCATCATCATCATCATCATACTTATCATTATCATCATACTTATCATCATCATATTTATCAACATACTTATCATCATATCATCATCAAATTTATCATCATCATACCTATCATCATCATCATACTTATCATCATCAAACCTATCATCATCATCATCATCATCTTACTTATCATTATAATCATACTTATCATCATCATCATACTTAGAATTAGCATCATCTTTATCATCATCATACTAATCATCATCATCATACTCATCATAATCATCATCATCATCATCATCATCATCATCATCATCATACTAATCATTATCATACTTATAATTAGCATCATCATCATCATCATACTAATCATCATCATACTCATCATAATCATCATTACCATCATCATCATCATACTAATTATCATCATACTAATCATCATTATCATCATCATTATCATACTAATCATCATTATCATCATCATCATCATTATCATCGTACTTATCATCATCATCATACCTATTATCATAGTCCTCATCATACTTATCATCATCATCGTACTTATCATCATCATTATACCTATCATCATTGTCATCAGCATACCTATCATCATCATCATCATCATCATCGTACTAATCATCATCATCATACCTATCATCATCGTCATCATCATACTTATCATCATCATCATCATCATACTTATCATCATCATCATCATCATCATCATCATACTAATCATCATACTTATCATCATCATCATCACAATACAAAAACTGTATTTCCAGTGTAAGTCAATGGAACCTGAATCTGTTTGGAGCATTTCTATTGGTCCATTCCTCATTAAATATTCACACACTGTAATCGGCAGCTGTCATGTTTAAATGATGCATAAAAATCAAAATGGCCAAAAATGAATTCTATAATCACACCTCAGAGATTCAGCCCAGAGAGCCACAGTGTTGAGTAAAGAGTTTATAGCAACGAGAAGAAAGATAAGAACGCTGGTTATCCTGGCTGGGCACAACATCTTTGTATGTTCCCCTCAGAAAACATACCGAGACCTGGTGACCTCAGCGGCGGGCCACGACTCCAGGTAATGAGAGTCAGCGTAAATCAAAACATCGGGAAGGAGCTTCAGCGAATAGCCCATTTAAAGACTTCCACAAAGTTTAACTACTTCTCTGCTCTTTTATTTGGATGGGTTTTCATCACTCAGGCCCTTGAACTATCCCTTTCATACACGGCTTTTATACGGATTTACTGGAATATCTGATCTTTTCACGGCGGAAACCATCTACAGCTACGTGTGCTGGAGTCCCACTGGACCGGAAGGTTAATTCATGGTTCACTGCAGTCCCAGAAATAATTCATTCCCCTTCCAGCCAAAGAGCACAGACCTCTCACTTTCATTTAATTAAAGCTAAAGGTTCGTTATTTCCGTTTGTGTTATCTCGGCTCGTGAAGATGTGGGAATTGGATCTTGTATATTATTAGGTTACGTCTGTTTTGTGGGTGGAACTGTTAAATAAGAATCCGGGGCGTGTATGCATTTCCTCCCGTTAATGTTGTTTTCTTCTCTGTAGATTAAACCGAAGTCTACGTAAGGAAATGAGCGCGGCAGGAAAGACTGCAGAGTCTATTACGCTGGGCGTGAGGCTGACTCTGCGTCATAACAAATAACTCTTATAGTGTTGATGTCGGATCAAAACTTTGTAGGTCTTTGTAAGTTTCTTTGTAAGTTCTATTATTCAACCCAGTCTGAGAACCTCAACTGACCTTTACACTGTGTGAGCACTTCATGAGGAATAGATGAATATAAACAGTCCAGAAGTATGTAGACGGGCGTCTCATTTAATAAACTACAGAGGAGACGGTTCCGCTGCTCTGCAGACCCCACACTGCAGCTCATATCACCGCCGGTCCCTTACCAAATAAATATCCACTCAAGTGTAAACACAGTGTAAACCAATACAAGAGCTTTAAGTTAACAGTGATATACAGATATACTCCACTTTAGAATAAGACTATCTATCTATCTATCTATCTATCTATCTATCTGTCTATCTGTCTATCTATCTATCTGTCTATCTATCTGTCTATCTGTCTATCTATCTATCTATCTATCTATCTATCTATCTATCTATCTATCTATCTATCTATCTATCTATGTGCTGTCTCCCTCCATTTCACTCTCTATCTGTGCCTTCACTCCCACTCTCTATCCCACTCACTACTCACTCTCATTTTCACTCTTTATCTGTGCTGTGTTACTCTCTCTCTCTGTGGTCTCACTCTCTAGTTCAGTTGAGTGTGCTTTATTGACATGACAAATTCACATATGTGTATTGTCACAGCATTCATAGTATAAATAAATAAACAAAGAAAATATACATAAATATATATTAATTAATTAAAGATTAACTGTTGAATGTATACTCTTACTCTGTATCTATGCCGTCTCACTCTCTCACTCCCTATCTGTGCTGTCTTTTTTTTTTACCTGTGCTGTCCCACTTTCTCTTTCTCTTACTCACTCCTCCTCTCACTGCTCTATCTCTGCTCCCTCTCTCTTCTCTATCTATGCTGTCCCAATCTTTCTCTCCCTCTCTATCTGTACTGTCTCTCTCCCTCTTTCTCTGTGCTGTCCCTCTCTTTCTCTCATCACTCTTCCTTGCTCCCTCTCTCCCCTCTCGCTGCCCCTTTCTTTTCTGCTTTCTCTCCCTCTCTCTCTCTGTGCTGTCTCTCTCTCTCCCTCTCTCTCTGTGCTGTCCCTTACTTTTCTGCTTTCTCTCCCTCTCTCTCTGTGCTGTCTCTCTCTCTCTCCTCTCCTTCTGTGATGTCCCTCTCTCTCCCTTTCTCTCTGTACTGTCCCCCTCTCTCTTTCCCTCTTTTTGTGCTGCCCCCCTCTCTCTCTCCTTCTCTTTCTGTGCTGTCCCTCTATCTCCCTTTCTCTCTCTCTCTCTCTCTCTCTCTCTCTCTCTCTCTCTCTCCCTGTGCTGTTCTCTATCTGACAGGATAAAAGTGGACCCTATTAATCCTGCATGCTCCACGTTGTTAACCTTGCTAAACTGCATGTGTGCATTCCTCACTAAACTCACACACACACACACACACACACACACACACACACACACACACACACACACACACACACACACACACACACACACTCTCTCTCTCACACACACTCACACACTGCAGGGCTGCGTCTGCTTTGGGCTTTAATGTCCCACAACACATGTCCTGCTTCTGAGAAAGAGAGAGAGAAAGACCCCTTATGTATTTAGCATAGATAGGTGGGGATAATAATAATAATAATAATAATAATAATAATAATAATAATAATAATAAACTGCCCTGCTGTGTAAAAAAGGTCATCGTTTGGTTTGGATTTAAGTTAGTACAAACTTAAGATGCTGTGTTTGGATAATTACTGCATTGATTAAACTGATTCAGCTGCAACAATTATTTAATATATAATCCGAACTGATGGAGTGAACAGCTTGTAGGAAGACGCATCCTGGCTGAAAAAGATGTTATTTTGTTTCAGAAGGTCAAATTATTTTCCTGCATCAGGCAAAGAAAACAAATAAGGAGAAGCTGGAATGACTGGAAGTGGGTCCAGAACTGAACAGCACATTCAGGAGAACCTCAACTGCATGGAACTCATCTTGGATGACCAGAGATCATATAAACAGTGAAGTGAAGCTAAAACTGGACAGTAGAGTTCAGGACTGTGTTTAACAGTGAAAGTAGGATCATTTCCACACGACCACAACTCGCAGAATTGGGACTAAACACCTGTGTGGACACTCATTAGTGAGACTGATCAGCTTCAATTGGCTGGACAGCATAAAGACTGGACAGTGGAACATGGTCATGTGATTTGATGAGACCCTATTCCAGAGTGATGGGAGTGTTGGGGTTAGAAGGGAAGCGCATAAAGTGATGCTCCCTTCATGCATAATGCCCACTGTACAAGCCTCTGGATGCAGTAATATGATCTGTTGGGGCTTTAGTTGGTCCCAGATATGCTGGAGAAGACTCTATAAAGCAGTTCGTCAGTAAACGATTTTTTTTGCAGAAACGAGTAATGAATAATAATAATAATAATAATAATAATGATTCCCTGTTTTGCAAAGCTTGTATGAAAGCCTTGACAGCGTGCCACACACTGCTATTAGCCCGCAGATGTTTGTGTAGAAGGGTGTCAACAATAAGCCGATGAATCAAACCTGAGAAGAACGTGAGAGGAGCAAAAATAACTGCTCCATCAATACGAGCCTTCAAAGCAGACAGCTGCTGTTTTCCCCCTTCTTGATCTGCTGGAACCGATAATACTGCAGCATCAGATGCCAATCTCGAGAGCTTTGGCTGAGATTATGGCTTCTCCTTCGATTTTCACTCCCTCTCTTCCAAATATCAACAACCCAACTGTCTCTGTAGCTCCGGAGCCCATATCATTATCCCCCTGTCTTCCATCTGACAGGCTAAATTGGCTAAAGAAACAATAGACAGAGAAATGGACCCTCGCTGGGCTCGTCGGAATCAATGGATGAGGATACAAGCCGCTGTACTAGTTATCAAGTCAAGTCAAGTCAATTTTATTTATATAGCGCTTTTTACAATGATGTTGTCTCAAAGCAGCTTTACAGAGTTTTGAAAACAGTTATAACATATATCCCCCAGTGAGCAAGCCAGAGGCAACAGTGGCAAGGAAAAACTCCCTCAACTGGAGGAAGAAACCTTGGGAGGAACCAGACTCACAAGGGGAGACCCATCCTCCTCTGGTCAAACAGTATTTACAGTTTGAACTAAATACCAAAGAAAGGAGCCTCTGTTTGAAATCTGGATAGCAAAGCTTTAGAAGCTGCACAGATAGAGGCAGTGTATGACTGAGGCAGTCTCTGGCTGAGGCAGTCTATGACAGTCTTTATGTAAAGTGGGCGTGAGCTGAAACAGTCCCATCCTATCTCAGTGCTGGTGCATCTGGATGGCACAGTGATGTAACTGAGGGTGTAGCAGTAAATGGACAGGTGAGCTGGCTGGTGATGGTGGGGTGATGGCCCGATGATCAGTCCTTCAACAGCCTTCAACAGACAGGAGGACAGTCATTTCCTCAGGAAGAGTAAAGAGAAAGAGTTAGTTGGGCTCAGGAGTATGACTGTAGAGAATATGAATTTTCAGAATTTTAGAGTGTGGCTGGCGACTCCGGCAGATCTAACTATAACAGCCTAAACTAAAAGGAGAGAACCAGAAGGTAACATGGACATGAGAGTACCCTGAGACACTGGGGTCCCCCCACTCCACCATCAACAAACCTGTGTGATCGCGTGAAGTGGTGGAACAACAGCACCAACATCTCAGTTTACCGTAAACCTCTGTGTCCAAGAACCCCCAGATCTCCTGCCTTTATCTAAAAGAGAAGATTAATAACCAAAAGCTACACTAAACAAGTATGTTTTCAGTCTAGACTTAAATATTGAGACTGTGTCAGAGTCCCGAACATTAACTGGGAGATTATTCCACAATTTTGGGGCTTTGTAGGAAAAAGCTCTTCCCCCCATTGTAGTCTTCTGAATTTTAGGAACTATTAGAAAACCAGCATCCTGTGATCTGAGTGAACGTGGCGGTTCATAATAGGAAATAAGATCTTGCAGGTACTCTGGTGTGAGACCGTGCAGGGCTTTATACGTCAGTAATAGAATTTTATAGTCGATACGGAATTTAACAGGAAGCCAGTGTAGCGCTGATAAAACTGGACTGATGTGATCGAATTTCCTGGTTTTAGTTAGTACTCTAGCTGCAGCGTTCTGAACTAACTGAAGTTTATTCAGGTTCCTGCTGGAGCATCCTGACAATAATGCATTGCAATAATCTAGCCTTGAGGTTATAAAGGCATGCACTAACTTTTCAGCATCAGACACAGATAACGCATTTCTTAACTTTGAAATGTTTCGTAGGTGAAGAAACGCTGTTCTTGTAATATTACCTATGTGTTGATTAAATGTCAGATCTGAGTCAATTGTTACACCAAGATTTTTGGCTACTGAACCAGGAACTACAGAGAAGTCAGCAAGATTTAACATTAAATCTGAACATTTAGTCCGAGCAGCCTTTGGGCCGAGGAGGAGAACTTCCGTTTTGTCTGGGTTTAAAAGAAAGAAGTTCTGTAGCATCCAAAGTCTAATATCTCTTACACAATCTTCTATCTTATTTAATCTGGATTTGTCATCTGGTTTGGCTGATATGTACAGTTGTGTATCATCGGCATAACAGTGGAAACTAATTCCATGTCTATTTATAACTGAGCCTAATGGTAGCATATATAGTGTAAATAACAGAGGACCTAAAACAGAACCTTGTGGAACGCCATATTTCACTTTTGTAGTGTTAGATGATACATTATTTATCTTTACAAACTGAAAGCGATCACTAAGGTAAGATATGAACCAGGATAACGCTGTTCCTGTGATTCCAACTATATTTTCTAACCTGTCCAAGAGAATAGTGTGATCTATAGTGTCAAAAGCTGCACTTAGATCTAGTAACACCAGTAGAGATACGTGGCCCTGATCAGAGGCAAGAAGAAGATCATTTGTTATCTTAACTAAAGCTGTCTCTGTGCTGTGGTGTGGCCTAAAACCAGATTGGAATTTTTCATATATGTTGTTCTTATGTAGATGAGAACAGAGTTGTCGAGCTACAGCCTTTTCTAAAATCTTAGAGATAAAAGGTAAATTGGAAATGGGTCTATAACTGGACAGTTCTCTGGGGTCAAGATTTGGCTTCTTTATCAAGGGTTTTATCACAGCTAGTTTAAAAGACTTAGGTACATGACCCAGATTAAGGGAAGAGTTGATGATAGTTAAGATAGGTTTAATAATAGCTGGTAATACTTGTTTCAATAGGCTTGTTGGAATCATATCGAGTGTGCATGTAGCAGAAGTTGAGGAAGAGATAAATTTTTCTAGTTCTGTCTGCTGTAGTGGAGAAAATGTTTCTAGTCTTTCTTCTAAAATCACATTTTGTGCTGTTTGAGCCAAACCGGATGAAGGATAGGTTACTCGTATTGGTAGAACTTTTTGTCTAATATTCTCGATTTTGCTATTGAAAAAGTCCATGAAATCATTGCTGCTGTAGTTTGCGGGTATCTGAGGTTCCGTTCCTGCCTGATTTTTGGTAAGTTTTGCGATGGTGCTAAATAAAACTCTAGGATTGTTTTTGTTGTGTTCGATGAGTGTGGACAGGTATGCTGAGCATGTTTTAATAAGTGCCTTTCTGTAACTGCTAAGGCTGTCCTTCCAAGCAGAGTGAAATACCTCCAGCTTGGTCACTCTCCATTTGCGTTCTAATTTCCGTACTGCCTGTCTTAAGGTGCGTACTTCATTGTTGTACCACGGAGCGAGCTTTTTTTGTTGCATCTTTTTAATTTTTATAGGTGCAACGTTGTCTAAAGTAAATCGGAGTGTATTTTCTACGCAGTCAGTTAGTCTGTCAAGCTCGGTTGGGTCTGATGATGGAAAAATTATAGTTGATAAATCTGGAAGAGTTTCAATAAAGTTCTGAGATGTATTTGGCATTATTGAACGTTTCATGCAATAACGGGGTAATGTACATACATTTTTACTAAGACTCAATTCATATGAAATTAGGTAGTGATCTGAAACTACTGAAGTCTGTGGAAGAACAGTAAGATTATGTATATCAACACCTAAAGTCAAAACTAGATCTAGTGTGTGATTACAGGAGTGTGTAGGCCCTATTACATTCTGAGTGAGACCTATAGAGTCTAAGATAGATGAGAAAGCCTTTTTTAATGGATCTGCTGAGTTTTCAAAGTGAATATTAAAATCTCCTGCGATTATTAGTTTCTCAGCGCTCACTGCTAGATCTGCAACAAAGTCACTGAATTCTTTTAAGAACTCAGAATAAGGTCCTGGTGGTCTATAAATGCTGACTAGGGTGAGTACACTTCTATTAGTGGTCGGATTGGTGATGTTTATGAGAAGAATTTCAAAAGAATTGAAAGTGAGATTGTGTTTCTGACTTATGTCTAATGAATTTTTATGAATGACACATATACCCCCTCCTTTACCGGACAGTCTGGGGCTGTGTACATACTTATAGCCTATGGGGGTGGCTTCATTTAATGCCAAATATTCCTCAGGTTTAATCCATGTTTCTACGAGACATAACACATCAATTTTATGGTAGGTTATTGTATCATTTACAATGACAGCCTTAGAGTTCAGTGATCTTATATTAAATAAACCAAACCTTAATTCAGAAACACTGCAGCTAGACACTGGATCTAATATTCTTATATTAACTAAGTTATTTAAACAAACTGATTGAGATTTTCTAAGTTTGTGTTTAATTCGGGGCAGTGAAACAGTCTCCGTTTAAGGGCTATATTTTTGTTTTGTGCTTTCCTCTGGAAGAAGAATTTGTGTGGCTTTGTATACCAAAAAGATTTATGATTCATTTGCACATGATCATTATCCAGTTTAGAATTAAACCGGTTGCCTTACTTCCTGCACCTTTAAGATGTAAATAAGCTCTGTTCTGATTGGCCCTACTGTAGTGAATAAATGTGTAGAGAGTGTGTGTCAAGAGATATCTATATCTACTGGAGTTAGAACCAGCTAGCATGCGCTGGCCTATTATGTCTTGTAGTACCACTTTGTTCCTGAAGAGGTGATAGTGAGTCACTCTAGTACCACTGTGTACCTGAAGAGGAGACAGTGAGTCACTGTAGTACCACTGTGTACCTGAAGAGGAGACAGTGAGTCACTGTAGTACCACTGTGTACCTGAAGAGGAGACAGTGAGTCACTGTAGTACCACTGTGTACCTGAAGAGGTGATAGTGAGTCACTGTAGTACCACTGTGTACCTGAATAGGAGACAGTGAGTCACTGTAATACCACTGTGTACCTGAAGAGGTGATAGTGAGTCACTGTAGTACCACTGTGTACCTGAATAGGAGACAGTGGGTCACTGTAGTACCACTGTGTACCTGAAGAGGTGATAGTGAGTTACTGTAGTACCACTGTGTACCTGAAGAGGTGATAGTGAGTTATTCTAGTACCACTGTGTACCTGAAGAGGTGGTAGTGAGTTATTCTAGTACCACTGTGTACCTGAAGAGGTGATAGTGAGTTACTCTAGTACCACTGTGTACCTGAAGAGGTGATAGTGAGTTACTCTAGTACCAAGAGGTAAAGAGGTTACAAGAAGTTTATGGTTCAGCAAATCTCGCTACGTTACGACAGGAACCTCTCGAGGAACCCTGCCCAGGATGTTTAAGATGGTTTAGTTTGTGTCTCTGTGTTTCTGGCTCTGAGGACTGTGAGAATTGTGTATCACTAAATTAAGTCCAGGTTTCTTTAGACTGTATTAAGTCTGTATTAAGTTCTGCTTTGACGCTGTTGCTTAGTTTTAAATCCTTTCTCATCTGTTTTCTTCACAAGGTCTCACACGTTCATTCTGGGGGGCCTGAGTGCTGTGAAAGTCGTCAATCCCAGGGTAGAAAGTTTAGGGTTTAGGGTGGAAGGTTTAGGGTTGAGGATGGAAGGTTTAGGGTTGAATGTTTAGGGCTTAGGTTTGAAGGTTTAGGGTGGAAGGTTTAGGGTTGAAGGTTTAGGGTTTAGGGTTAAGGGTTTTAGGGTTGAAGGTTTAGGGTTTAGGGTTAAGGGGTTAGCGTTGAGAGTTTAGGGTTGAAGGTTTAGGGTTGAGGATGGAAGGTTTAGGACTGAATGTTTAGGGCTTACGATTGAAGGTTTAGGGTGGAAGGTTTAGGGTTGAGGATGGAAGGTTTAGGGTTGAATGTTTAGGGCTTAGGATTGAAGGTTTAGGTTGGAAGGTTTAGGGTTGAAGGTTTAGGGTTTAGGGTTAAGGGGTTTAGGGTTGAGAGTTTAGGGTTGAAGGTTTAGGGTTGAGGGTGGAAGGTTTAGGGTTTGAAGGTTTAGGGTTTAGGAATGAAGGTTTAGGGTGGAAGGTTTAGGTTTGAGGGTTTAGGGTTGAGTGTTTAGGGTGGAAGGTTTAGGGTTGAAGGTTTAGGGTTGAGGATTTAGGGTTAAGGGGTTTAGGGTTGAGTGTTTAGGAGTGAAGGTTTGGGGTTTAGGGAAGAGGGTTTGGGGTTCCTGTTTAGACCTGCATGATCATGACTTTCAGCTGGTCTTTAGGAGGTTATCTAAACAGTGCAGCTCTGTTTGAGGTAAAATCACCCGCGGATCACATGACTCGACCCTGATTGAGTCTTTAACAGGTGCTTCTGTTCACCTTTGTTTGGGATCAATAGTGAAATTCATAAACAGCGTCTCTGTTAAATTCCAGTCCTATCAGATCTGCTGAGGAACGTAAACACAGCTCCGGGTCGATAAGCTCTCCGCCAGACTCTTCGCTCCTAATGGGCTTTTGGCTCCGTAATACTGCAGAGACTTACCAATGCAAACATAGGCTCTCTCAACCATCCTCTCTCTCTCTCTCTCTCTCTCTCTCTCTCTCTCTCTCTCTCTCTATCTATCTATCTATCTTTTGCCATCAAACATGTTTTTGTTTCTTTTTGTTTCTTTCCATTTCTTGCTTTACTTTATTCAGATGTTGGTTTGTTTTTTGTTTGTTTCTTTCTTTTCTACCATTATTTCTGTTAGTGTCTTCTTTTTTCAGTTCTTTCTTTCTTCTTACTTACGTTTTCAGTTCATTCTTTTTATTCACATCTTTGGTTCTTTTTTCTTTTTTAACGTTCTCTCTCTGTTTATTTAAGTCAGGCCTCTAATGTATTTTTATGAATGTTTCTTTGGATGGTTTTTGAAGGATGTGTTTCTTTGTTTCTCTTTCTTTTTATCCATCAATCCATCTCCTTATTAAGGCACTCTCCAATTCTCTCTCTCTCCCTCTCTCTTGCTCTGTCTCTCTCTCCATCTCTGTCTCTCTCTGTCTGTCTCTGCCTTTCTCTCTCCATCTCTATCTCTCCTTCTCTGTCTCTCCCTGTCTCTCTCTCTCTTTCTCTGTCTCTCTCTCTGTCTCTCTCTCTCTCTCTGTCTCTCTCCATCTGTCTTTTCCTGTCTCTCTCTCTGTCTGTCTATCTCTCTCTCTTTCTGTCTCTCTTTTTCTGTCTCTCTCTCTGTCTCTGCCTCTCTCTCCCTCTCTCTCTGTCTCTCTTTCTCTCACTCTCTCTCTGTCTCTCTTTCTCTCTCTCTGTCTCTCTCTCTGTCTCTCTTTCTCTGTCTCTCTCTCTCTCTTTCTCTCTCTCTCTCTGTCTCTCTCTCTCTCTCTGTCTCTCTCTCTCTCCCTCTGTCTCCCTCTGTCTCTCTCTCTGTCTCTCTCTCTCTCTGTCTCTCTCTCTCTCTCTCTCTCTCTCTCTCTCTCTCTCTCTCTGTCTCCCTCTGTCTCTCTCTCTGTCTCTCTCTCTGCTCTAATCAGTGAGACTCTTAAAGCCTGCCTGCGGGGGCTGTGCATGTAACCCTGTTATTAGATTATATACCTTGTCTTTTTGTGTGGGGAGATTTATCCTTTTCATTATTGGGAGAAAGCATTTAATCAATAATTGTTGGGCTGGGATTTATGGAGCTGCAGTCTGTTTTAAAGTCCGCAGGCCGGCGTTATTTACGGTGACAGGGCCGGCGTTTTGGATGTTGTCCCACAGCGAGACAAGCAGCTTTCAGCCTCGTCCTGCATCACCGTCAGAGCCTGACTGATCCCACAGCAGCTCTCCGCTCTTTACTGGAGGAACGACCCCGCAAGACTTCCTTCTGGTCTCATGTTGTCATCCCACTCCTTTATATTCTGTTCTTTATATGTATATTTCAGTGTGTACTTTAGTTTCTACTCCTTTACACTCTCAGGGTCTGTTTGTAAGACCCTCACTACAGAACTCTGAGATTATTCTCAAAGCACGTACTAAATAAATTATAGTACATACTGAATAATTCATAGTGGTTTCTGAATAATGAATTAGAGAATTGTGCAATTATAGTCATCAGATTGTATGTGTGATGATATTTCTGTTTTTCTTGTTCTTTATTCACAGCCTGACTCAAACGTTGCACCATTCCTTGCAGCATTGATAACTTCATAAAGCCTCACATCATTTATTTCCATCCAGAGTTTCATTCATTTAAGGCTGAGATCTTGTATTGACGACTGGGGAGTCAAATCACTCCATCAAATCTTCTACAGCACACCCCAAACATTCCGCTGGGGTTAAGACCTGGACTCTGTGGTGGTCAGTTCATGTGTGGAGACTATTCCTCATGTTCCCTGTATCACTCTTTCACAATCTGAGCCCCCAGCACGAACATCCTGGAACAAAAAGAAATTCATTAATAGGACAGTCTGGTCATTTAGTACATTCAGGTGGACAGCTGACCGCATTTTAATACCACATGTTTCTGAGACTTGACCTGACTAACTGAAGCCCCTCAGATCAGATCACTGCCTCCAAAGTCGTGTACAGTGGACACTATGCATAATAGTTCCATCACTTTATGCTCCTCCCTTCTTATCCTGATGCTTGCATTACCGTGGAATAGGGTCAGTCTGGACTCATCAGACCACATGACCTTTTCCCATCATCCAGTCTTTACGCTCCCCAGCAAACTGAAGCTGATTAGTCTTACAACCAAGTGGTTTCTTATGTCCCCACAGATGTTTAGTCCCAATCCTTTTCTGGTCATGTGGAAATTATCTTACTTCACTATTAAACACAGTCGTGAGCTCTACTGTCCAGTTTTAGCTTCAATGTGTGTTTACGTGTTCTCCAGTCATTCAAGGTCATTCCAGCTTTTATATATATATATATATATATATATATATATATATATATATATATATATATATATATATATATATATATGCATCTATCCAATCTTGATTTTACATTTTGTTTTATTTTCATAACTTATTTTAGCTTGTCCACTTATCCTTTTATTTTGATTTATTTATTTCTTAATTAATTTTTATATTGTTTACCTGCTTTTAAAATGTTTTTATCATTTAATTCTTATTGTTTTAGTTCCTTATTTTAGCTTTCTTGATTAAATACTTTAATTTTAATTTATTTTTCAGTCCCTTTTAGTTGTAAATGCTGGGTTGCATTATAGATAAGGGTTACCCTCAATGTATTACTGAGGGAAAATAAAGATTGATTGATTGATTGATATATATATACTATCAGTCAAAAGTTTGGACATACCTACTCAGGATTTTCTTATGTGTACTATATTAACAGTAATAATATTAGTGAATAGTGAATTAGTGAAAGTGTGAGGAGATCAGAACTATAGAATAGTCGGTATGGAATTATTCCTGGAGCAGAATAAAACATCTGGTTGTGTTTAAAGAATGTTTAGAGGGTCTTTTAAAAATCAGCTCATTTGCTCTGATGCAGGTTTACATACTTTGAACATTCTGACCAGCAGCTTCATGAGGAGCCACATGAGCTGCTTCTCTAACAGGACTGAAGAAGATAGTGTAGATGCTGAGATCTTGTTCTGATAAACAGGTTTGGGGGTTTTATAGCTCTTATAAAAACATACATTCTCATTTTTACATTTAAATACACTCAAATGTTGGTTTTTAATAATATTTGTGTACATGGGCTCCAACTTCACTGTTTAAACTCGTCTTTCAACACATTCAGATCAAACGTCTTTATAATTATGAACATATATATTCAGTTAGGTGTCTTCAGACTTTTGGCTCATACTGTAAATAAACACACGGCCTGCTTCCTCTTCACCTTTTGTTGCTGAACTTTACTCTGTGCTTTGATTTGATTAATTTTTCCGGCAATTTCTCCGCTATCTGCCACCATGCTTGGCTAAATCGAGCATTTCCTCTCTCTCTGGCCGGCGGTCCGTCCCTCTGAGAGCGGGAAAGAAAATGCTCACAGTGTAAGAGGCTTAAAGGATCCTGGAAGCTGTCATTTTGGCTCGAGCGTCTCTGGCCCGGGCTGGAGGTCCGGCTTTATCTCTCCGCCTCAAAGCTCAGGGTCCAGCGCTTCACCTGCAGGAGCTACAGGAGCACTCTCACTGCTCCGTTTCTCACTCCTGCCCTTTAGCACTCACTTACTCCTCAAGTTTTCCTCAAGACAACTAAAGTCTGACTTTTGACTTTTACTCCTAATGACTTTTAGCCATAAACTCTGTTTCAAGAGACATCGGGGGACATCAGAGGACATCGGGAGACATCAGAGGACATCAGGAAACAGGAGAAATCACATGTCAGGTGACTTCAAGGGACATCAGGAGACATTATAGGACATCAGGAGAAATCAGGAGATGTCAGAGGACAACAAGAGACATTAGGAGAAATCAGAAGTTATCAGGAGAAATCAGAAGACATCAGGAGAAATCAGAAGTCATCAGGAGAAATCAGAAGTCATCAGGAAACATCATAGGACATTGGGAGAAATCACGAGACCTCAGAGGATATCAGGACACATCAGGAGAAATCCGAGGACATCAGGAGACCTCAGAGGATATCAGGACACATCAGGAGAAATCAGAGGACATCAGGAGACATCAGGAGAAATCAGCGGTCATCAGGAGACATCATAGAACATCAAGAGAAATCAGGAGACCTCAGAGGACATCAGGATACATCAGGAGAAATCAGTAGCCATCAGGAGACATCAGAATCGTCAAGGGAAATCAGGAGACCTCAGAGGACATCAGGAGACATCAGTATCATCAGGGGAAATCAGGAGACTTCATAGGACATCAGGAGAGATCAGAGGACATCAGGAGAAATCAGCAGCCTCCAGGAGACATCAGAATCATCAGGGGAAATCAGGAGACTTCAGAGGACATCAGGAGACATCAGAGGACATCACGACACAACAGGAGAAATCAGCTGCCATCAGGAGACATCAGAATCATCAGGGGAAATCAGGAGACTTCAGAGGACATCAGGGGTAAGCAGAAGACATTAGTAGACATCAAGAATCATTAGTCATTCAACTAGTTTAGCTGTAGTTTTAGAGTCGCCCACCTGTGTTGTCAACATTGGGGTCCGTGAGGCCCCTGACTGATTCAGATATCTACCTGTTTTCAGTTTAATTTCTATAAATATGGAAGGTGAACTTGCGGACAGTCTTTTACAGAAAGAGAAGTCAATACTGTTCCACGCAGCACTGACGACTTCAATATTAAACACAAACAAATTAGTTTGTTTGTGTTTAATATCAGATGAAATGTTCTCAACAGGGTTTAAATCTGGACTCCAATAGAGAACAATCAATAAGAACTATTATTTATTGGACTAACTCTAATGCTGCTTCTTCAACCATCCATGATTTCTTATTTCAGTCTTCTGGAAACCAGAGAAATATTAGAACACAGCTAAACTCCACAGGTGACAGAGCATGAGGTGGCCTTTCCAATGACCCCTGAATTGTGTTGAAAGCTTTCAGGAGGTTTCCTGAGATAGTGGCCATGAGACTCCTCACCTGTTGTCTTCTCTGAGGTTTCCAACATTGAGTTTAAAGCATCATCAGCAAATCAACTCTTTGAGTAGTTTGGGCCACTTCTAGTTTAAAGATACACCACTTGAAGCTACACACAGGCAGAAATAAGGATAGGTGAAGGGTCTCCTGCTTACTGTCCTTATCCATTACACTACATTCACACCATTTATCCAGAGAGAGGTGCTAAATGGATTTGTTTCCCACTCAAGAGTATGTATGCTGGCTAGTACAAATAGGTCACAGTCCAAACCTGCCTTAAGCTTAAATACTGCCAGAAACAAAAACCAGTATGCAACGAATCAGACTCGGACATGACGTTACGATCCATATGCAAGGCTTTATTAACTCAAACAAGGGTATGAAATGTAGTCACAAAGCACAGAGCTGGCCCCCCGGAGGGGAGAGTCCTGGGCGATTAGGTGAGCTGGCATCCGAGGCAGCCTGAGGAAGCGCCTACTGGAGCAGGTGAGTTGCTAGGTGTCGGGGTAGCCACTGTTGGAAGCCACAGAGTCTCGAAGACCCCAGGAGTGGTTCTCCCATCTAAGCAGTAAAGTACAGAGTAGCTCCTTGAGTGCTGGAGAGAGAACCAGGACCTAGGCCCTGTCTGAACAGTTCAAACAAACAAAGGTTAGTTCTTGCCTCGTTCTGGAGCTAGCCAGGAGAGGATCTCTGTGGGGGTTTACACCACTCCCTCTGTTCCCGGGGAGAGCGTAAGAACACAGTTTATATTTGCTAGTTCAAAAGCTTCAGGGAGCGAGCCCAAACACAGAATCCGATGGCCTCACCAACCTCACAGCGTGGAGACGCCGGGGGTGAGTTTAAAAGACAGAAGGTGAATGCTCAGGCAGGTTGGCGAGTCCGCAGGCCTTGAGGGCTCCAGGGAGAATGGTAGGACTCCGCTGTGGAGATAAGAAGTTAGGTTGGACCTAAAGGGAAGCTCGTCAGACGCTGACCTGAGACCACGGGACGGGTAAGGCAATGTTACAAACAATGTTATAGGGTTATAAGGGCTGGGCTAATGAGCCACTGCTGTGAGCTGTAATGACTGACAGGTGTGTGTGATTATTGAATGTGTGAGTGTGTCTGTGCAGGAGAGTGTGTGTTTGTGTGTGTGTCCAGAGCTACCTAGTATATTGGAGACTGCGCTGGGAGGACGTGCTTACAGAGTACTGATGGTATGTTGCAAAACCTGTCTTTACTTTCAATGGCAGTCAATGGAACCAGATTTATATATATATATATATATATATATATATATATATATATATATATATATATATATATATATATATATATAGTACATAGAAATTAAATGAGATGCATGGCTTTCTGTGGGCAGCAATGATAAAACTGCAATGGATGCTGGAACATTTATGCTCCCTAACTAAATATACTGGAGACGTACCATTGAGGGTACCACCCAAGTGACATAATGGTACCTCTGCAGTTTAGTGCCTTCCTGCATCTTCTAACGGAATGCCTGCTTGTGGCCAATCTGTGGGTCACTACTGGTCCACAGTCTGGTCACTGGACAGCTTTGGCACAAAGAACAGGCCACAAGATGACCACAAGATGCTTCCCAACTGCTTCCTATATTACACAGCTGTAACAAACTGGAAGGTTGAAAGCTCATCCACAGGGTCGTCTGATGTGCCACACCATTGGAGAAGAACACTCGCTGCTAATTCTGTTACAGCAGCCAACAGATGCTGTGCTGGCTGGCATCGTGCTGAGTAACGGGAGGACTATCTTTCCTATACGGAGAAAAACTGGTGGGAAAGGTGAGTGGTGAAGTTTATACTCACTTTCCCTACACACACACACACACACACACACACACACACACACACACACACACTCTTGAAGAGCTCCTGTTGTTCTGCTATTAACACAGAGCTAATTCAGAGCCTGATTCCTGCTGCCGGTTTAAGTGGACCCTGCTGAACTGGTGATGACTGACCCCTCTGCTGTAGTTGTGCATATGGGAAGTCCACTGTGGCCACTTTATACATCACACCGTCAGCATTAGCACACACAACCCCACCCACCTCCTCCTACAGTCCTTTATTATACACAAGGGATTGAAATAGATGTATTGTATTGTATATTATTAACAAAATATATTCAAACATATATATATATATATATATATATATATATATATATATATATATATATATATATATATATATATATATATATAGTCATATATAGTCATTGTGAAATTGATACCTGCGCTGTGTGCTGTGATAAGCTTCTCAAAATATTACACGTACCTTGTTTCATCAAATGAATTAAGTTTTAGAATTGGAGTTAAATACACTTAGGATGTTGTGTATACATTACACTACCTATACGGTTGCAAAACGACTGACGTTTTTGGGTAACTACAGTGCTGAGTTTAAGGCACTTGGGCACATTATTACTCAGCAAAACACTTCTTTTTAATTATTCTAATAGTATCAATAGAGTAAGTAATGCTTTTCCATATGTCAGTGTGTTTATTTAATCCTATCCAAGCTTCTCCTAAACAACCCAGTATTATTTTCAGTTCTCATCTAATACCTGCTTTGACTGCTCAGTACTTCATTAAGCTAAATCAAGATTGCTGCTGAAGGAACTGAATACATTCATACAATGTCTGGGGCGTCCAGGAGAAATCTGGAACCTAACTTTGTTCTTCAAACTGGAGCTCAATTAGTGGGTAACCTACACATTTAAAACAAATTCTAGAGCAACATATGCTGCCTTCTAGACTCATGATTGTTTCAACATGATCAACACCAAGAAACATCCTTACAACAGCATGGTTGGGTAATAGACTGTAGTCCATAACAGCCCTCCATTAAAATTGTGTGTCTTGTTAATCTGTATGTTTACACAGCTGATGCGTTATATAACAAAATAATGGCTCACAAAGTGAATCTTCAGTGTCTAAGCGGCTATAGAGTGCAGTAGTAAAGTAGTAAAAATCCTGTTTTTTGTAGCACGTGCAATTTTAAACAGGTCAAGTAGAAAGTAATACTCAAAGAATTCTGTTATTATTGGTATTCCACATACTATCCCAACATTTTTTGGAACTAAATAATATGAAATTTTGGATCATGTGGATTTTACACTTTAAAAACAATGAATGTAAATTTTAAGGCTTTTCTCTTTTTTAAGTTTAATTAATAGTTTTAAAGTTATAATTAAATACACTAAAATTCTAGGTTCAACCTTAAACTCTACATTAGATCAACTATATTGTTGCCCAAACCTAACCTTTTAAGTAACTACAGTACTGAGCAAATGTTTTAGTTTAGAGTACATGCATTATTCTTGGAGATACTGCAGTACAGACATGATTGGAGAAGGTCTGAGAGAAGGTCCAAAGTGGTCTGAATTGGACTGGTGACTGCACCCTACTTAAATCCAGCTGACCACAGATCCAGCAGTCCTATGACACTGTATGACACTGTGGCCAGGTTGTTATCTCCTGGGCATGGGGCAGATTTCCTTGGGGGGTTCCTGTCATATACTGTGTGACAGCAATCTGTGTCTCAGAGAGCAAGTTTTTATTTACTTAGCAAAACACTTCAAATAGTATTAAATACTGGAAATAATTGATGACATTATTACTTATTAACTTGAAATGTTGTTTCCCTTTAACTTTCAATATCAGGTAATCATGTGCGAATGATACAATAAATAGATAATTTCACAAAACTAATCTGGGTTTTACGTTTGTCAACATATTATTTGAAGTTCAATCAACTGTCAGATTAAACTGATTACTTACTTTTTAGAACCTTAAAAGCTGCATCATTTTCTTACTGTGTAATTTAGAGAATTTCTTGCTACATTTATAAAGAATTTATGCTGGAAATGAGGTTGAAAATCACAAAGTTTGTCAAATATCTCAGAATAAACTAGAAAAGTGCTTTTCCTGAAGGAAATGATGGATGGCTGCGCAGCTTAAGCAGAGAGATGAATAAACGACAAGTAGAGGAGTGTGGGTCAGTGTGATTGGAGATCTGCTCTGAGTGAGTACAGACAGTTTGGAGGTTGTAGGTTTAACAATACCATAATATTTGAGTGTGCATGAAAATGAATGGGACTCTAGGGGGGGATGGAAAAAAACGGACGAGTGCTGGTCAAACCAACAATACTGTCATGGTCGGTTGTCTGGCCTGAGTCAGTGTATGTGAAACGGTGTCTGTCAGTCAAGCAGAAGTTCAGTAGATTGGTGTGCATGTTTCCATCCTATTCATTCTCTATGGGAAAAAATACGGAAAAAATCTGTTATTTTCTAGAGTCCATGTATCCAATCAAAAAGCTGTAAACTAATCTGAATCAGACCAGAGTTGATATTTCAGTTGATATTTCAAGTTATGTGGCAGAAATAAAAAAACGAATAACAGTATATACCATACATATACCATAAACAATGATTTGACGCAGCTGAAATTGGAAGTCGTGTTTGTTTGAAACGCTCTTTGGTTAACATACACCAAAGGTTTGCACTTGTTCATTAAGCTCATTACACCCTTGGCGACGTATGTGTTATTATGTGTTGCTGGTGAGGGATAATGAAGCTGGTTAATGAGCTCGTGGCTCCCTGCAAAATAAAAAATTACAGGTAGCCTCTATTATACAGCTATTACAATGTAATCACTGTAAAAGCAAATTAGCATACGGAGCCGTATCTCCGTAATTACGTCCGCAGCGCTGAGTATTCTCACTGCTGTCATTGCCATGTGCTCATATTTGCCTCTGCAACGCGAAGAAGACGATGGCGTGAGCCAGTTGGCGTGTTTGATCTTCGATCATGAAGATTATAGGAGGAAGAATGAAGCGCAGAGCTCGTCCCCGATAAGGCTTTGCTCGCTGTAACGCTCTATATGTATCGTATGTATGTGTTTGTGGTTTGAGCTTTTATTTCAAATGTCAGATTCTGACCTTTGAGGTAATTTACTCTGCATTCTACTACATGCTTTCCTGTATTTCCTTATTTCTACTGAGCTGTGCTGGAATTCTGATGCATTCGCCAATAAATTGTGGCCCTCCAGCATTTTTAACCCTTTCATGCTCAACCTGGGATTTGACTTTCTATGTCTTTGCATTTAAATACATTTAATACATTATCATGCAAACTTTCATGAATTCCTCAATTGACTTGTTTTTGAACATCACAAATCCTGATTTCAGTTTTATTATATTACTTTTTTAATAAAAAGAATTTTTCTATCGCAGCCAATGCACAACATGGGTAAAACTTAACCCTTATGTGTTCACTACTGAATTTGATACTATTATACACATATAAATTATATTATACTATATATATATGTGTGTGTGTGTGTGTGTGTGTGTGTGTGTGTGTGTGTGTTAAGAATATTTTAGGCCCTCTGAGAGGGCCTAGAGGGCCATGACTTTTCCCCTGGTATAAGGGTGAGCTGGTATAAGCTTTGGGCCCAGCAATGAGATCAGTTGGAACTGAATCATGTGACCTAAGACTTTGTCATATGTTATAGTTGATTTATGAATTTGTGTTTATTTCAAAATTCACAAAGACTGTTATTGTGAATTGTGACATCACAAAAGCAGTACATTCAGCATGAGCTGAAAGAAATGGTTTGTAATGACTGGGATTTTTCGTGATATGAGCTTTTTTTCTTTTCAAAGCCCTCGTTTCCTTCAGCTGCTCAACTCCGACTCTTTGTTTTCATTTTTCTCCACGTTCCTCTTTTGCGTGTTCTGCTTTCTGTGTGTTCCGAGGCTGTGTTTAATCTCATTTTATCAAACGTGGATTCGCTTTGATCTATTTTTGGCCGCCTCTGTTTTTCTTTATCTGCTGGAAATCCGTGGCGGAGAACGGAATGTCTAAATAACTCCAGCTTGCTGGAGGAGAGGAACCGGGGTCCGATGGGAGGAACCTGCAGTCGCTAATGAAGACATCCTTGATGGAACATCGCTTGTTCAAGCCACTGATTTTGTTTGTGTGTGTGTATTTACTGTTTCATGGGGACCAAATTCCCCAAAATGTATAGTTTGACATTGTGGGGACATTTTTCTTTAATTTCAAAATCTCAGTTTTTTTATTGACTGTTATTATTACATACAGATATTTACACACACACACACACACACACACACACACACACACACACACACACAGCCCTTTGTTTCTACACTCGTCTTCTGTCTTACCATATAGAAACACTTTGTAGTTCCACAGACTGTAGTTCTGTGTACTTTGTTATTCTGTACTTCAATGATCAGGACCACCACAGAGCAGGTACTATTTAGGTGATGGATCATTTTCAGCACTACAGTTACACTGAGATGGTGGTGTTAGTGTGGGCTGTGCTGGTGTGAGTGGATCAGACACAGCAGTGCTGCTGGAGTGTTTAAACACTGTGTCTACTCACTCTCCACTTTATTAGTATATATATATATATATATATATATATATATATATATATATATATTGCAAATATATGCATGTGTAAGTGTTCATGTATGTGTCTCATGGTTTGTGGAGACATTTGACTGCTTTTGACAAAGAAAGCTGTTTTTGTACACAGACTGCAGCAAATTTCATTAGGAAAGTGTGTGTGCGTGTGTGTGTGTGTGTATGTGAGAGTGCGTGTAGGAGAGTGTGTCTGTGTGAGTGCGTGTGTGTGTGTATATGTGCACATAAACAAGTATGTGCAAAAGTGTGTGTGTGTGTTTGTGAGAACGTGTGTATGTGAGAGTGTGTGTGTGTATATGAGTGTGTGTGTATGTGTGTGTATGTGTGTGTGTGAGTGTGTGTATGTGTGAGTGTGTGTGTATGTGTGTGTGTATGTGTGTGTGTGAGTGTGTGTGTGAGTGTGTGTGTGTGTGTGTGTGTGTGTGAGTGTGTGTGTGTGTGTGTGAACATATGTGACAGCACGTGATGTGTGCAGCTACAGATGTTCCTTTCTCTTTTAATTACAGGCAGCTAAAATGAAAAGCATGCATTTTGAATGGATGGGTGTTTTACCCTGCGTTCATGTGTACCTCGGGTCATTAGCAGCCCGGCACTCGTCTAACAAGGACTGATCTACAATCTGTCTGACAGTCTGAAACTGGCAGCGCAAAATAATACAACCGAATACAAATTGATACATTTCGACATGTTTTTTGGGGGACTGTGGAAAAAGGTAGGAGTACAGCTATTTGGGTGGGAGTGGGGGTGGGGGGCATCTGACTTGAAAGGTTCTGCACTACCAAAGAAAGCATTACCAAATGTATGTGGTTGCAATAGGCACCAAATGTGAATGTGCTGTTTTCTTGCAGTCTCGTGAGGTAGATACATTAAACAGACTGAGAAAAGTCTCTCCTGATTCTGATTACACTTATTTACCAGCGTGTGCGCAGCTCCACGTCGCCGTCAGTCGTGCAAACTTGCATTGAAAAACATTTTTTTTCCAGCACCAACGTGTAAACACAATCTGGTCCACTGTTTCTTCTGATGGTGTGAGGATAGCTGGGCTGTGGTAGTTCCTATAGGGTAGCTAGTGAGTTCAGTACTGATGAGACACCTACAGTTATCAAGCACATATAGGCACCTAATGCTGTAGAGGTGGACCACCAAGGCCGGATGGGATGCTAGTGACATCCATTATAACAGCAATATGACCTTGTTAACCTAGGACTTCCCCTTGGCTGACCTTCCAGGACCTTCAATGGCTGCTGTGCCCTATTGTCACTGTGTATTTATACCCCTGCGTCATTGTATTGTATTGTATTGTATTGTATTGTATTGTATTGTATTGTATTGTGTGTTCTTGTGTTTGTGTATCTACCGGGCAGCTGCAGTCTTTTTCCTGTTTCCTTTTTCTGTCACTCGGTTTGTTTTCTCAGCTTATCAGTCTCTAGTTTTCTGCCTCTGTTTGCTTTCGTCTCTTCTTCATCTTCTTCTTTGTTTGGATATCAAAGCCATGTTTGCACCTCTGACCTGGACTTTGATAAAAGAAACTCGCACTTGCATCCTGCCTCCTTGGTTACAATCTGCTAGGACCACTTTGAGGGGGTCCTTACTTTTACCACCATAATGGCGCGAGATAAGGCTTCCAAGGCTTCTAAGTCTTCTGTGACAAAACAACAAACAAAATGTTTTCAGATTTGCTGGAGCAGACAGGTTACAGGCTGTCCTACTGGGTCATGACTGTAAGTATCTGGCGTGCTTTGAGAATCCAGCATGGGCTGCTGTTAGTGTCTAATGTCGGGACATAAAGAATGTGAGAAAGCAATCGCGGGTTGTGTTTAATACTCACAAACAAATAAATAATTATCTGATGATTTAACTATCATTACGTTGGTTAGTTGCTGGTCATGTTCCTCACTGTAGTGATGTTTCTGGGTTTTAGAGCGGATCCACACTATGCCCAGTGGCCTTGTACCATCCCCGAGAATATTTCCCCACTGAAATATCCCAGGTTCTGATTGTCTGATCTCACAAACGGCTGTCCACTTCTTGTTGAAATACTCCTGTTCCACCTTAAATGGTGCAGCGGTTACATTCTGGGGCTGGGGATTACCACAGATGCAGTATTTACATGATCTTGTTCTGTACCTGTGCTGGTTAACCATCACTCTAGATGCGCACTGTGTCCGAGCACACAACAATCACAGTAATCAAAGGTAATGGACTTGGGCACAGTGTGGATAGCTATGTGTGTGTGTACAGCCTTAGTGCTCTCTCACTGATCCCCCCTTCTTCTCCCTCTGAAAGTTCACTTGAATAAGGGGAAAGTATGAGGTCATGGGGGTCTGTAGTAACTCTCAATGACCTATTCATGCCCCACCTACAGTATTTTGCAGCTCCACCTTCTTTTGTAGCTACGGCTGTAAAATTTTTTATTTATGGGAAAAAAAAAAAAAAGAAAAAAAAAAAAAAAAAAAAAAAAATATATATATATATATATATATATACATACATTTCATTTCATGCGATTTTCATGCGATTCTAATTGGTTGTTAGGACACTCTTGCTCAATTGTGATGCACAGCTGAAAAACATTCTACTAATAAGTGAGTATAAAAGGGAGAACAACATTCTAGGTTAGTTTAGTATCTGAAGATCAGCAGTTGATGGCTTGCTGACCGACTCACAATGACCAGAAAGAAACAACTTTCTTTAGAGACCCGTCAGTCCATTGTTGTGTTAAGGAAGAAGATACTCCATTAAAACAAGAACATTTCACTGTGATCCTAAACTTTTGAGTGGTAGTGTGTATATATATATATATATATATATATATATATTTAGTATATATATATCGTCAATGTCCAATGAAAAACAAGTACCCCCAAAATTGCGACAGGAGAGACCAAAAATGTGCTTTACTTTCAATGTAAGTCAATGGAACCAGATTTTTTTCCAAGCTGTTTTGGAGCATTTCTATTGGTCCATATATCATGAAATTGTCACCCAGTGTAAACGGCCATTAGCGTGTTCAAATGATGTAGAAAAAAAAAATCCCAGATGATCCCAGAGGGAAATTTTAATAGTTAAACAAAATTATAAAAATAATAATAAATAATAATATATATGACTTTCACATCACGCTGACATGTAACTGATGCACAACATACTGAAATAAGGTTTCTGTAACTAAAGTAAAATATACACTGACTTTATCCGTATCTGCATTCCGTATGTAATATAAAATAAAGCTTAGCAAAATGACCCGCATGAGCTCTTTTATCTGCTGCCGGATACAATTCTGATATTTTTATTTGACATTTCTGAAGGGCGAGAGCTGTCAGGCTTTTAGACCCTCCCGTAGAAATACCAGCTCAGTTCAGCAGAGCAGTTCATCATCAGCCTGGCTAATAGATAGCATGTTGGACATGGTGAACTAATCTGTGAGGTTGTTGTCTTTTAAGCGAGCACCAACATCTTTCTCTGCTTGAGTGAACTCATAGAACCTGTAAAACTTAATTAGTTAAAAAATAAATAAGGTGCACAAGTGGAGCTAAAAGGGGAATTCCACTGATTTTACAAACTTCAGAATTCAGTGGTTGGGATACGAACAGTCTATCATCCTCCTCACCTGTGTCTTGTTAGGGTTTCCTGCTGAACCTCCTCTCCTCTCCTCCCCTCGCTTCCTTACAATTCAGCCAAAGGAAGGAACCTCAGTAGACAGTATATTGAAGGGATCTAAGAATTGGTACGGCCTACGTGTCGAGAGCTGTGTACTATGGCATAATATGCTGTTTATGTTTGTTTATGTATGCAGGCTTTGAGACAGGTTTCAGTTTCAGTGCGTCCAGCATCACAGGAGCAATCACCAAGTTCCAGTGACTAACAGCTGAGCTTAACACTGAAACAGACACGATATTTAATTTAATTTAAAGAATTTAGAACTTGTTTCTGCACACAGAGGAATTAGACCTTCACATTTAACCCAACCGTGCAGTAAAACCTCCACATACACACACACTAGTGAACATACACACACTAGGGGGCAGTGAAACACCCACATATACACACACTAGTAAACATACACACTAGGGTGCAGTGAAACACCCACATATACACACACACTAGTGAACACGCACACTAGGGGGCAGTGAAACACCCACATATACACACACTAGTAAACATACACACTAGGGTGTAGTGAAACACCCACATATACACACACACTAGTGAACACACACTAGAGGGCAATGAAACACCCTCATACACACACACACACACACTAGTGAACACACACTAGAGGGCAGTGAAACACCCACATTTACACACACACTAGTGAACACACAGTAGAGGGCAGTGAAACACCCTCATACACACACACACTAGTGAACACACACACTAGAGGGTAGTGAAACACCCACATATACACACACACTAGTGAACACACACACTAGGGGGCAGTGAAACACCCACATATACACACACACTAGTGAACACTCACTAGTGAACATACACACTAGGGGCCAGGGAAACACCCACATATACACACACAAAGAGACACTCCCACTACACACACGCTAGGCGGCAGTCAAACACCCACACATACACACACTAGTAAACATACACACTACGGGGAAGTGAAACACCCACATATACACGCACACTAGTGAACACACACACTAGAGGGAAGTGAAACACCCACATACACACACACTAGTGAACACACATACTAGGGGGCAGCGAATAACCTACATACCCAAAAACTAGTGAACATACACTAGGTGGCAGCGTAACACCCATATATATATATATATATATATATATATATATATATATATATATATATATATATATATATATATACACAAGTAAACACACACTCAAGGGGGCAGTGAAACACCCAGTGGTGGGCAGCCCCATCCACAGTACACGGTGAGCAGTTGGGGGTTAGGTGTCTTGTTTAAGGGCACTTCAGTTGTTTCTTGAATTTCCCAGTATGTGGGCAGAGCTGCCTCAGCTACATACTGCATCTCAAAATACAACATGGGCTTTCAGGGGTATGTAACCTCTGACCTAACCGCCTGGATATGTTTAATAACCCTATATTCAGACTATCTATGCATTAACAGCAGCAAAATAAGAGAAGTTCAACCAAATCCTGCTGCACTCAGTCCAACACTGAAGGCACTCCAGCTTTCCCAGCTGGTCTCAAGGTGGGTTTGATTACTTCATCCATTTCAAAGTTTACTTTATACATAACGTGGGTAAAACAGTCAAAGTTTGCTCAGCATCTGCTTTTCAGACTCCTGTGTGGAATCCTGCTGCTAAGGATTCAGTCAAACTAGCTCAAATTACTCACCGTGACTGTCATCACAAGAAACCACCCATTAATGAAGGAAAACAGACCAATCAAGCTCTGACAATTGAACAGCTCATTTTGATGACAGGTAGAAAACAGCATTCGCTACCACTTTAGAATAGACTACCCTATATTAGTTCATTAGTGGTTAATAGTTCGGTCTTGAACACTTTACAAAGTATTAGTAAACAGTTATAACACATTAATAAAACATCATCTAAGCCTTACATCACCAAGCACAGTGCAAAGCGTTGGATGCAGTGGTGTAAAGCACGCCACCACTGGACTCTAGAGCAATATATATGAGTTCTCTGGAGTGACCAATCACGCTTCTCCATCTGGCAATCCGCTTGATGAGTCTGGGTTTGGCGGTTGCCAGAAGAACGGTACTCGTCTGACTGCAGTGTACTGAGTAGCAAGTTTGGTGGAGGGGGGATTATGGTGTGAGGTGGTTTTTCAGGAGGTGGGCTCGGCCCCTTAGTTCCAGTGAAAGGAACTCTTAATGCTTCAGCAGACCAAGAGATTCTGGACAATTTCATGCTCCCAACTTTGTGAGGACAGTTTGGGGACGGCCCCTTCCTGTTCCAACATGACTGTCCCCCAGTGTACAAAGCAGCTCTGTAAAAACATGGAGGAGGAGTTTGGTGTGGAAGAACTTGACCTCCCTGCACAGAGTCCTGACCTCAACCTGATAGGATTCACACCTTTAGGATGAATTAGGGCGGAGACTGTGAGCCAGACCTTCTCGTCCAACATCAGCGTCTGACCTCACCAATGGTCTTCTGGAAGAATTATCGGTCAGACATTCCTATAAACACTCTCCTAAACCGTGTGGAGAGCCTTCACAGAAGAGCTGAAGCTGTAATAGCTGCAAAGGTTGGACTGACATCATATTAAACCTATGGATTAAGAAAGGGAACTTTTTAAGTTCATATGCGTGTGAAGGCAGACGAGTGAATAGTTTTGGTCATATAGTGTTTAAACTTCTAGCTCAGATACATCTAGATCTTTGTGAAATCTTGTTTTGTTCTCTGAATGTTGTAAATCCCAGTTTGACTTCATTTTTAATCTCCTGTTTCTGTATTTTGACCACTGAGTTTTGGTTGACTTTGTGCTTTGTTTGGCTTTGTTTACGGATTGATCTGACGGTTTTGGCCGGGCCTGTTCAAGATTATGCTTCAGCTTGTTTATCAGCAAACCTGCGCTTGAGTCCTACAAGGTGTACGGCAGCTTGTTGTTACAATGGTTTATTGTTTGTTGTTTATTTTATTTGGATCCCCATTAGATAGCAGCTATTTTTCCTGAGGTCTGTCAACATAAAACACACATATACATTATACATATACAACAAAAAGAAAAGAAGAACGTACTCTATGTATCTTTCAAATGTATACAAAAGAAGAATATACATTATACATATACAACAAAATAAAAAGAAGAACGTACTCTATGTATCTTTCAAATGTATACAAAAGAAGTATATACATTATACATATACAACAAAAAGAAAAATAACACACCCTATGTATCTTTCAAATACATACAAAATAAAAATATAAAATTAGATAGTAAGAAAAGTCACTTGATCATAAGAAACATCCATCCATCAATTATGATCAGCTTTATCCCGCTAGTCGGAGTCGTAGTGGAGCCGGAGCCGATCCCAGCATCATCGAGTGAAGGCGGGGTACACCATGAACAGGTCGCCAGTCCATCACAACACACCTAACATGTATGTGTTTGGACTGTGGGAGGAAACCGGAGTACCACTGTGCTCACCGCTACACAACTGTGCTGCTCCTAAGAAACAATCCTTGGATTTTCTTACTTTGATCAAAATACCTTCTTACAGATGGTTCCACTCTATTGGGTGTGACTCCAGTCTGAGCTTCTTTACAGCTCTCGTTTTTTTCTTTCTGCCGTCTCTGTCATGCTCAGCAGTCTCCAGAACGTCTTAAAGATAAATGGTTATGTTTATCTCATCTTTTCTCCTCAGGGAGAAGAACTCTGAAATCGGTGACCCTTCATTAACACAGCATTGGGATATGCTTCATTACTCCTGAGATGTAGCAAGTGTATCCTCAGACAGGCGCTTCTCCTTTGGGATGTTGTCTTGTTAGTGTTTGCTCTGTGTGTGTGTGTGTGTGTGTGTGTGTGTGTGTGTGCGTTCCAGATTTTTCTTGGCTTTGCTTTCGTTAGTTTGTGTAACATCATGCATTTGCTGGCACTGTGTCCGCCTGCTGGCGTTATGACCCCTGCCTCGGACTCATGGGTCTGTCTCAAACCCTAGTGAGTGTCTAAGTAGGTTGTCTAGGTAGCAGCTGTGTAAGTATCAGTGTTCTCTCCTCATCTCTCCTCATAAAACAGATTACTGAGACGCTCTAGTTAGAGAGAGATTGCGTCACGGCTTGTTCCCGCCCACTGCAGCATGTGACCAGTGGTTTAGCTGGTTGCTAAGCTACAGGCCAGCATCCAAAACAATAGCCCGAGGCTTTAAAATTCGCTAGCATAAATGCTAATGGCTCGAGAATAAAACTGCTAAATGGTGAAGGACTCATTACAGAGTTGATAATAAAATAGTGTTTTGTGTGATTATATGACCAGAAACACATTAAAACTCCAGAGAATCAAAATAACTCACATTTTAAAACCACTTCACTGCTCCTAGATTAGCCTGAGTTGCATCATGGGATTGTCTTAGCGGCTGAGGAAGAGTTTTGACTCTCTTAAAATTAGGTCTAAATAAGGCTCCTCAGTAGACAGCATGTTTAAGGTATCTAAGAATTGGGACAGTCTACACTGTAAACCCAGATAAGTTGATTGTACCTAAAGAGTTTGAGTGATTGCCTTAAAATATTTAAGTAATGCAAACTAAAGAAAATCTAATGGTTTGAGTAAAATCAACTTAAATGTCAAATAGACTGGAAGTGATCATTTGAGTCGAATACAGTGAAATCGAAATTGTTTGTACTTAAAATATTTTGTAAAATTAACCCTACTGACCATTTAATTCAACTTAACATTGAGTTTCATGTAATCAGAATTAAGTTGTGAAAAACATAATCTCTATAAAAAGCTTATGTTTTTATTATTTTATGTAAAACTACATCACTGGGATCATCTAGGATGATCCTGACTCTTGAAGGGTTCAGTAGTGACGATGATTGATTATGATTGGTCTAGTTAGAATACTGTTTATCTTACAATAATTCTTAAATACAGTTTACACATTGACATGATAAAAACACAGTAAATTACATTTTCTAACTTTAGATCAGCATCAACTGCAACAGCTTTACACGACTTGAACACAGAAAACAACTTACCAAGTTCCAGAATGTGAAAAAGAAAGGGCGCCTTGGTTAATTGTAGTCCTCTGTAGTCCTTCAAGAAAAGAAAACAATGGAGGAAATGTCCACTGTAGGGAAATCCCAGCACTACAGTGTTTCTGTCTGAGGAAAAGAAGTTAAACACAGTAAACACCAAATCTCACAGTGAAAAATAGAAAAAGACTTCCAAACCTTTACAAGCTCCACTAAACAACTCAAACTAGTCTTGATTGAACAGACCAATGAGAATCTGGTGCTACAGGTCCAAGCTAAAACCTGATGTTTTAAGTTTGTTCAGCTTAAAAATATTAGCGTACTCAGTTCTTCTTTCAAAATAGTAGAACATTAAGTAATGCAATAAAACGTTTGTTTTTAAGCATCATTATACAAATTCTTTACACAGAAACTAATTACGGGTTAACAGTGTGTACATGTCGGGAGCACATACTATGATGTAAAATGCTGTCTATGTAGACCCTCACTAGGTTTTGAGACACACCCATGACGAAGTGTGTTTGCACATGCATCTCGCCTTAATCTTCTTAATTGACCGGGATAATTGACTCCACCTACAACTCCACCCCAGACGCTGATTAGATTAAATAACCAGCATTCATCTCTAGTGCTTATTAGAGGGAAAACATGAGCAATAATGAACCGCACAAGCACAAATACTGGGTGTTTTTTTTAGCTTAGACATGCAGCTCAAGCACTCATTGTCCATTAACTGAGCATCGACTTCAGACTCTAATGTTTTAATGGTCTTATAACTGCAGCAGACGCAATGAATTCCCTGTAATCTTCGCTAAAGACTGAACTACATCTGACCTGGAGCACGTGTAACGGGCGACTCTAACCGGAATCCTTTGCTACTAGTGTTTTCTGACTTCAGCGTAGACGCCTCGCCACAGAATGCATCCCGCTGCTGAGAAAGTTGGTGAGAAACATGCATGAATTTCTTTGTTTGAAACCATAAAAAAGCCTGTTATGATCTACAGAAGGGGCCGCGTGGGGAATACTGTAAAGGGAGGAGTAACACCTGAGCTGCATGACGGGCTGTTGCATCAGGGTTCTGCCGGGACTGCTGGGTGCGTGTGTGTGTGTGTGTGTGTGTGTGTGTGTGTGTGTGTGTGTGTGTGTGTGTGCTCGCATGTACCTACGTGTTTAACTCTTTGCTCTTGAGTTATTCATCTTAAGGCTAATTATTCAGTAACTACTATTAAAATCGAGTACGTCTGGAGCTCTGTGTGATTCCCTGGAGTGAGAGTTTGGCTACAAGTGTGCAGTTTTTTCGTTCACCCTCAACATAGACAGTCAAGTAAGATAGATTTAGCATCTGAAGGGAAGTAAATGAATGACTCGTTAAGTAAAAGTCTAGAAAAATCTCACTATTCTCTATAATCATGGACCAAAGTATAGACAAAGGTCTGCTTTCAAGATAGTACTTCAGTTAGGTTGACCACCTGTCCAAAATTTCCAGGTTTGTGGATTCATGTAGAAGAAAACTGTTGAGACAACATGAGGTATAGCAACGTTTTAAGGTACATTCCAGTCTCCAGGAGGAAAAGGTTTTTGAGCACAAGGGCATCTTGAGGGGAAGGTAGTTCTTGTGTTGATGGATGTGTGCAGAAGAAGGTAGTTCTTGTGTAGATGGATGTCAGGAATAGAAGATAGTTCTTGTGTAGAAGGTAGTTCTTGTGTAGATGGATGTCAGCAGGAGATGGTAGTTTTTGTGTAGATGGACGTCAGGAGGAGAAGGTAGTTCTTGTGTAAAAGGTAGTTCTTTTGTAGGAGGTACTTCTTTTGTAGATGGATGTCAGCAGGAGATGGTAGTTCCTGTGTAGATGGTAGTTCTTGTGCAGAAGGTAGTTTTTTTGTAGGTGGATGTCAGGAGGAGAAGGTAGTTCTTGTGTAGAAGGTAGTTCTTGTGTAGAAGGTAGTTCTTGTGTAGAAGGTAGTTCTTATGTAAAAGGTAGTTCTTATGTAGAAGGTAGTTCTTGTGTAGATGGTAGTTCTTATGTAGAAGGTAGTTCTTGTGTAGAAGGTAGTTCTTGTGTAGAAGGTAGTTCTTATGTAAAAGGTAGTTCTTATGTAGAAGGTAGTTCTTGTGTAGATGGTAGTTCTTATGTAGAAGGTAGTTCTTGTGTAATAGGTAGTTCTTGTGTAAAAGGTAGTTCTTGTGTAGAAGGTAGTTCTTGTGTAGATGGATGTCAGGAGGTGAAGGTAGTTCTTGTGTAGATGGATGTCAGGAGGAGAAGGTAGTTCTTGTGTAGATGGATGTCAGGAGGAGAAGGTAGTTCTTGTGTAAAAGGTAGTTCTTGTGTAAAATGTAGTTCTTGTGTAGATGGATGTCAGGAGGAGAAGGTAGTTCTTGTGTAGATGGTAGTTCTTATGTAGAAGGTAGTTCTTGTGTAGATGGATGTCAGGAGGAGAAGGTAGTTCTTGTGTAGAAGGTAGTTCTTGTGTAGATGGATGTCAGGAGGAGAAGGTAGTTCTTGTGTAGAAGGTAGTTCTTGTGTAGATGGATGTCAGGAGGAGAAGGTAGTTCTTGTGTAGATGGATGTCAGGAGGTGAAGGTAGTTCTTGTGTAGATGGATGTCAGGTGGAGAAGGTAGTTCTTGTGTAGATGGTAGTTCTTATGTAGAAGGTAGTTCTTGTGTAGATGGATGTCAGGAGGTGAAGGTAGTTCTTGTGTAGATGGATGTCAGGAGGAGAAGGTAGTTCTTGTGTAGATGGATGTCAGGAGGAGAAGGTAGTTCTTGTGTAGAAGGTAGTTCTTGTGTAGATGGATGTCAGGAGGAGAAGGTAGTTCTTGTGTAGAAGGTAGTTCTTGTGTAGATGGATGTCAGGAGGAGAAGGTAGTTCTTGTGTAGAAAGTAGTTCCTGTGTAGATGGATGTCAGGAGGAGAAGTTTTTTGTGGCTAGCTGTGCAGCTCATTAAGGCTAACCTACTGAGAGCGCTTCCTTCTGTTGTGGGATGCACGTCCAGGTGGTGAGCTGAAGTGGGTAAGAGCTGAAATGGAACATCAGAAAACCACAATTTGCTTTTAAAATGAACACATTTCAAAGCACTGTGTGAGCTCAGAGCCAGAGTCAGTGCAGAAAGCGTAGATTCCCTATATGCCATTCAGACACATGTCAGGTCCACAGAGAGAGGACAATCATCTGTGACCGTATGACTAAACACAGCCACGCAGTTGATCTGCCGGTGTGCTGAGTGGGGGCAGTGGTGGGCTGTGTGTTCTGTGTGATCTCTGGGCTGTGTGGGGTTTCTGTACTGTTTCAGGCTGGCTGGAGTGGCTCCCATGCTGAGATTTCTCATGCAGTCGATAGTGCAGTCAGCTGGAGACCCTCAGCCTCAAGCACAGAGTAAACGAGGGAGAGAATAGGACTGAAGCGTACTTCACCGCCTAGACCCACTCACGCAGCCAAACACATGTAAATGAACTCGGGCTAGCTGTGGAACCAAAGCCATGCGGAAGCCTGTAGCTTTTCCGAGGTTTTTATGTCTTTCCCAAATCGGATTACTGGTTTCATATACATGGAAATGAACATGCTGTTGTGTATTGAAATGCTAACTATAGCATGTTCCTGAAGGGGTGCTTCAGTGATTGTTTATTAATTCTGAATTATTGATTGGATATAAAATGCCAGGTAAGAACTGTTCACAGTGGTGATGATGGGAACCAAATGTCCAAAGAGTTGAGTATCTCTGAAAGCTTCACTATTTTACCTTCATCAACAATCCATATAAACACTCACATGTGGGTTCACTGATGGTTTCTGAAGGAGAAAGAAGTTTTTGAGCACAGAGACATCTTGAGAAGAAGGTAATTCTTGTGTAGATGGATGTCTGCAGGAGAAGATAGTTCTTGACTAGAAGGGCATTAGGAGGAGAAGATAGTTCTTAGTTAGAAGGACATATGGAGGAGAAGATAGTTCTTAGTTAGAAGGATGTCTGGAGGAGAAGATAGTTCTTGTGTAGATGGATGTCTGGAGGAGAAGACAGTTCTTGTGTAGATGGATGTCTGGAGGAGAAGATAGTTCTTAGTTAGAAGGACATTTGGAGGAAAAGATAGTTCTTCGTTAGAAGGATGTCTGGAGGAGAAGCTAGTTTTTGAGTAGAAGGATTTCTGGAAAATGTTCCTGAAGGGGAACTCCAGTGATTATTTATTAATTCTGAATTGTTGAGTCACAGTGGTGGTGATGGGAACCAAACGTCTGAAGAGTTGATTATCTCTTAAAGCTTCAATAGTTTACCTTCATCAACATTTCATATAGACACTCACATGTGGGTTCACTGGTGGTTTATGAAGGAGAAGGTAGTTCTTGAGCACAAGGACATCTTGAGAAGAAGGTAGTTGTTGACTAGAAGGACGTCTAGAGGAGAAGATGGTTCTTAGTTAGAAGGATGTCTGGAGGAGAAGGTAGTTATTGAGTAGAGGGGCATCTGGAGAAGAAGATAGTTCTTGTGTAGATGGATATCAGCAGGAGAAGACAGTTTTTGTGTAGATGGATGGCTGGAGGACCACAGAATCCTGCTCCAATCTAGCTTACGAAGGTGGATCTACCAGCTTGTTCTTCTGAACTTTCAGAATCGGACTCAACTTGATATAACAGAACTGTAGACACCATTGTAAGAACAACCACAGCCCACAGCTGGATGCCACTCTGGCGGTTGACCAATTAAAACAGAGCGGACATTCTGACCAATCAGATCATGCCGTGCTGATTGGGAGGTGGGGCTTAAAGGCACAGCAGCTCTAACAGAGCACAGTGTGTGAATACAAAGGTACAGTATGAGTGTTGTGCGTCTTTGGGACTGATCATCATGAGTTGTTCGCTCAGTATTAAAGATTACTGGGGTTATATATGACAGCAATGATGCACTAGCATAGCTACTAAATGTTAGCACTTGTATAAGAACCCAGCAAGCACTGAAAAACAACAACAACACAACAAGCCAAAAGAAGAGTGAAGAGGGTGGAGTGGTTTTCTCTAGATCTTTAAAAATGTGGGAGTGCTGAGTAGTGTGAGTGGCTGTGAGATGACCACAATGACCTCTCACATCTCTGTCCAGAAGGTCACGCTCCTCCATCCCCCTCTATCCAATATAACAGTGATGCCATTAAAGGAAACTCAAGCCTTGGAGGGCAGAGGTCATCGGTTTTACTGCATTTGTACACAGGGGGCACCTCCCACACTGAACCGTGACCACCTTTATCAGTACTCACCATATTATCCCCCCGAGGCCTCACTCGCTGACGTTGGTAACAAAAGCGCTGTCATTTCTTAAGAGCTCTTAATGATTAAAATTGTTAATTGCATGAAATTTGACCCTAAAGAAAGAATATTCTATTTTCACAGCTGTCAGGTTTGATAGGTATGACAATGGTGACCACAGCAGACCCACATAATGACCTTAAAGAGTCTAAATTAGTTTGGGTGTCACTTCATTTGAAAATCCTAAACACCTTTTTAAATGCAGTGCTCACTGTTCATAAAGCTTAGCAGGGGTGTCAAGTTACAAAGTACAAATACTATTGTAATCTTTTTTCTGTAAAGCTGTTTTGACACAACACTGGTTGTAAAAAGATCTACACAAATAAATGTTGATTAATTTATTGATTGATTGAAGACTGGTCAGCTGTAGTTGAAACTACCAGGACCAAGACTGGTCAGCTATAGTTGGAACTACCAAGACCAAGATTGCTCAGCTGTAGTTGGAACTACCAAGACCAAGACTGGTCAGCTGTAGTTGGAACTACCAAAACAAGACTGGTCAGCTGTAGTTGGAACTACCAAGACCAAGACTGTTCAGCTGTAGTTGGAACTACCAAGACCAAGACTGGTCACCCATAGTTGGAACTACCAAGACCAAGACTGGTCACCCATAGTTGGAGCTATCAAGACCAAGACTGATGAGCTGTAGTTGAAACTACCAAGACCAAGACTGATGAGCTGTAGTTGGAACTACCAAGACCAATACTGGTGAGCTGTAGTTGAAACTACCAAGACCAATACTGGTGAGCTGTAGTTGAAACTACCAAGACCAAGACTGTTCAGCTGTAGTTGGAACTACCAAGACCAAGACTGATGAGCTGTAGTTGGAACTACCAAGACCAAGACTGGTCAGCTTTAGTTGGAACTACCAAGACCAAGACTGATGAGCTGTAGTTGGAACTACCAAGACCAAGATTGCTCAGCTGTAGTTGGAACTACCAAGACCAAGACTGGTCAGCTTTAGTTGGAACTACCAAAACCAAGACTGATGAGCTGTAGTTGGAACTACCAAGACTTGTCAGCTGTAGTTGGAACTACCAAGACCAAGACTGTTCAGCTGTAGTTGGAATTACCAAGACCAAGACTGGTCAGCTTTAGTTGGAACTACCTTGACCGAGACTGGTCAGCTGTAGTTGGAACTACCAAGACCAAGACTGATGAGCTGTAGTTGGAACTACCAAGACCAAGACTGATGAGCTGTAGTTGGAACTACCAAGACCAAGACTGGTCACCCATAGTTGGAGCTACCAAGACCAAGAGTGGTGAGCTGTAGTTGAAACTACCAAGACCAAGACTGTTCAGCTGTAGTTGGAACTACCAAGGCCAAGACTGGTCACCCATAGTTGGAACTACCAAGACCAAGACTGGTCACCCATAGTTGGAGCTACCAAGACCAAGACTGATGAGCTGTAGTTGAAACTACCAAGACCAAGACTGATGAGCTGTAGTTGGAACTACCAAGACCAAGACTGGTCACCCATAGTTGGAGCTACCAAGACCAAGACTGGTGAGCTGTAGTTGAAACTACCAAGACCAAGACTGTTCAGCTGTAGTTGGAATTACCAAGACCAAGACTGGTGAGCTGTAGTTGAAACTACCAAGACCAAGACTGTTCAGCTGTAGTTGGAACTACCAAGACCAAGACTGATGAGCTGTAGTTGGAACTACCAAGACCAAGACTGGTCAGCTTTAGTTGGAACTACCAAGACCAAGACTGATGAGCTGTAGTTGGAACTACCAAGACCAAGATTGCTCAGCTGTAGTTGGAACTACCAAGACCAAGACTGGTCAGCTTTAGTTGGAACTACCAAAACCAAGACTGATGAGCTGTAGTTGGAACTACCAAGACTTGTCAGCTGTAGTTGGAACTACCAAGACCAAGACTGTTCAGCTGTAGTTGGAATTACCAAGACCAAGACTGGTCAGCTTTAGTTGGAACTACCTTGACCGAGACTGGTCAGCTGTAGTTGGAACTACCAAGACCAAGACTGATGAGCTGTAGTTGGAACTACCAAGACCAAGACTGATGAGCTGTAGTTGGAACTACCAAGACCAAGACTGGTCACCCATAGTTGGAGCTACCAAGACCAAGAGTGGTGAGCTGTAGTTGAAACTACCAAGACCAAGACTGTTCAGCTGTAGTTGGAACTACCAAGGCCAAGACTGGTCACCCATAGTTGGAACTACCAAGACCAAGACTGGTCACCCATAGTTGGAGCTACCAAGACCAAGACTGATGAGCTGTAGTTGAAACTACCAAGACCAAGACTGATGAGCTGTAGTTGGAACTACCAAGACCAAGACTGGTCACCCATAGTTGGAGCTACCAAGACCAAGACTGGTGAGCTGTAGTTGAAACTACCAAGACCAAGACTGTTCAGCTGTAGTTGGAATTACCAAGACCAAGACTGGTGAGCTGTAGTTGAAACTACCAAGACCAAGACTGTTCAGCTGTAGTTGGAATTACCAAGACCAAGACTGGTGAGCTGTAGTTGGAACTACCTTGACCGAGACTGGTCAGCTGTAGTTGGAACTACCAAGACCAAGACTGGTGAGCTGTAGTTGGAACTACCAAGACCAAGACTGGTGAGCTGTAGTTGCAACTACCAAAAACAAAACTGGTCAGCTGTAGTTGGAACTACCAAGACCAAGACTGGTCACAAGGCTGTGGTCTTTTTATCGTAACAAATCAATAATCTATCAATGTTCTATCAAAGCCTCACTATCAGTGTAATAGGAAGGCCTATGTTGGTAAAGCAGCATTAAATCTCATTTGATTTAAACAGTATTGATACTGTGGGTTATAAGCACTGGGCAAGATGTCGGCTTTAAAAGTTAAAAATTCTCATATAAAGATAAACTAATGTTTTTGGAACAACAAATAAAGAAATAAAATATAAAATAAAGAAAAATATGGTGCCTATGGACACTTTAAGCAACAACCAGATCAGTCTTTGATCAGTTTCCTCTTGGAGATTCACGCTCTTTCACCTATTTAGCTCCAGTCCAGATCACACTGAGCTAATCAAGGATGTCTGAGTACAACAATTGGCTGAATCAGAGATGGTGGGTTAGTGTTGGTGCTGAAACCTGCAAGGCAAAGCATAAGTTTCTATTCTGAACATGCAGTCACAGTGGCAGCCAGTAGGGGGCACTGTTTGCTTTTTACTGTTTTTTATCTTGTCACTGCCTGACAGCTCGGTGTCTGCCGCTCCGATCATGTCAGTGTAAAAAAGCTCATAGCCATCATCAGCAGGTAAGCAAATGAGTTGGTTATTCATTCATTCGGCCTTGATGGCAGAAAAACCAGCGAGTGTTACTGCGATGTTATAATACGAGTGGAGAGCTGTGATCAGACTTCATTCAGCATCTGTGCTGATTACAGCTGATTTATCTGATCTCTTTTTCCAAGGCAGCAGTTTATATATATATTATACTACTGGGCAAAAGTATTGGGCACCAAAACTAAAGTTTGTATATGATCAATAAGTGTATGTTCACCAGTAAGAACAGCAGATCTGATTAGAACAGATGTAAATAATCATACAATACAAAGTAACATGAATATGTTATTGTGAGAGAAGTAGATCAGATCTTGAGCTCCAGTTTGAAGAACAAAGTTAGGTTCCAGATTTCTCCTGGACGCCCCAGACATTGTATGAATGTATTCAGTTCCTTCGGCAGCAATCTTGATTTAGAATGCAGGTGAAGGAGCGTTTTGTGTGATTGGCAATTTATTAAGTTTTATGACAGTATAATAAGAGAAAATGTCACTGAATGTCTTTTAAAGTAATGAAATTTCATTTAGTTATACTTCAGATGGACATCTAAGAGCATCCTTTTGTTTTATTCCTGTTCTTCAATGGTCAGGACCCCCATAGCACCACCACAGAGCAGGTATTATTTGGGTGGGGGGTCATTCTCAGCACTGCAGGGACACTGATACTGATGTGCTGGTATTGTTTAAACACTGTGTCCACTCACTGTCCATCCTATCAGACACTCCTACCTTGCAGGTCCACCATGTAGCTGTAAACTCAGAGATAAGAGCTCAACTGTAGATGCACAGCTTGTGGTCCTCTAGTCCTTCATCAGTGGCCACAGCATGCTGCCGCTGTTGTCTGCTTGGTGGGCTATTCTCAGTCAGCACTGCTTTGTCTGATCCACTCACACAAGCACAACCACCAAGTGGGAGGATAACCCCACCTAGGATGTGGTCTACATCACCTCGCTCTGCTTTACGATGACCAGTCTTCTTCCACAGGCGGAGGGCAGATCTTGGCTGTGGCTGTGATGGTGATAGGATGTGAGTGGGACTTTTTCCAACTGTATAATAACAGCAGTCAGTTTGTAGAAGAATATAAATAGAATTAGGTGTCAATTCACGACAGAATCCAGTTTGAGCTGGAGCTTATCCGGCTCATCCCAAACTCCAGTCCTGCCCAGCAGACTGACTACAGGATAACAGAGCGCTGATGATGTCAGTGTGTCGGTAGTTTAGGTCGGCTGCTTGAGGGCTGAAGAAATGTCAGTGCTAGTGAAGCTGTTATGTATTGTGGAGCTGATGAAAAAGCAGACTGATAGATAGACAGACAGATCTATAGATACACAGTCAGCCAGATAGATAGATAGATAGATAGATAGATAGATAGATAGATAGATAGATAGATAGATAGATAGATAGATAGATAGATAGATAGATAGACAGTCAGTGGGATAGATAGATAGATAGATAGATAGATAGATAGACAGTCAGTGGGATAGATAGATAGATAGATAGATAGATAGATAGATAGATAGATAGATAGATAGATAGATAGATAGATAGATAGATAGATAGACAGTCAGCGGGATAGATAGATAGATAGATAGATAGATAGATAGATAGACAGTCAGTGGGATAGATAGATAGATAGATAGATAGATAGATAGATAGATAGATAGATAGATAGATAGATAGATAGATAGATAGATAGATAGACAGTGGGATAGATAGATAGATAGATAGATAGATAGATAGATAGATAGATAGATAGATAGATAGACAGTCAGTGGGATAGATAGATAGATAGATAGATAGATAGATAGATAGATAGACAGTCAGTGGGATAGATAGATAGATAGATAGATAGATAGATAGATAGATAGATAGATAGATTTGTAGATACACAGTCAGCCAGATAGATAGATAGATAGATAGATAGATAGATAGATAGATAGATAGATAGATAGATAGATAGATAGATAGATAGATAGATAGATAAAGCACTTACTATGGGTCAGTTAGTGGTTATTAAGAATTAATAAATTCTACTTAAGTTCTGGTCTTGCAGGTTCATTAGCAAACAACCTGCCTACAACTGCTATGATTCTGTTTATTAGGGTGTTATTAATTACATACATTACATACTTTTATATGCATACCTTAAAACAAACTGTTATAGTTTCTGAGAAAGACTTTTTTTAAGACTTTTTTTTTGTTCTTCTTAACAGCTTATTAAACCTTAGTTAGGAATTAATAATACAATAATAAGAAAAAACAGCATTTGTAAGCAAGTTTATGAATATGCTTTACAACTTATTATGTATTAGCATGCAATCAGTAATACAGCAATAGAAAAAAAAAACATTTGTAAGCAAGTTTTTCCTGCAAATTAGCCATGAAGTATTAGTTAAGTAATTCATTAAATGTCAATTATTAAACTATACCTGTTCAGGTAAAAGCATCTTTCAGTGATGTTATAATCATGGAGTATGAACAGATACTAATTAACTGAATTCACAGCCAACAAGCATACAGAAAACATGAATATTTCATAATATGTGAAATCTTACATTGTCCTAAAATACAATTTACAATAACATTGACAGTTTTTATTATTATTATAACCACTGCCTGACCCTAGTAAGTGCTTATAAATAATACTTCAAGGTTATAAACTGTTAAGCATGAACATCAGCTTCCAGACATTTTCAGCAAAATATAATGAAGTTCAATATTAATTATGATTTCATACATAGAATACTTTGTGATGAATGGACCAATAGAAATGCTCCAAAACCACTTGGAAAGAAATCTTGTTCCATTGACTTCCATTGAAAATAAACAGTGCAACATGCTTCTGTTTATTTTGGTGTTATTAATGGCATACAAGATGATTATAAACTGCTTGTAATTGTTAAGAAACCATTTTTATTTAAAGACCTTAAAATAAAGTGTTACCAGTTTTATTTACAAGTACATGTCACTCAATATAAACCACAATCAGAGGTTTAACCCTGAATGACTTACATCAGATAATCAGGTACGTACAGTAATACATAACACATCCCATAATAAGACAAACAGCGTGAGCAAAGACTCGAAACACACACGGTAGCAGATCAGATGCAGAGACTCGTTGTTTCAGGAACGGGTTCTCCTGCTGTCTGAAGAGGCAGGGTGATGTAACGCGGCTCAGTGAGAGGAGCGCTGAAGAAAGAAGGAGGTTTGTGTGGATGGAAGACATTTAAGGAGCGATAACAGGAGGAGGGAACCGAGTGGAGAGTGAAAGGAGGAGGAGGAGGAGGGGGAGGAGGTGGGAAGACGAGTGCTGAGAATAGAGGTGTTTAAAGCAGGAGAAAGGGAAGGGTGATGCGTAAGTTGCTGTAGCTGCTGCGTCTGTGATTAAATATAAACAGAGCAGATATGAAGCCTGATTCTTTGGCACCTGAGCTGATTGTTTAAAAGCCTTTATCTTATCAATATGCGTGTTTTCACCACCAGACATCATTTCCTTTATTACTGGGCTTTCTTTAGTAGGAAGCTTTACCTCAGGCGCTTACTACTGTTTCCTTCATTCAAATCCACGTCTGATTACATTCTTTATATATCAGATAAGCTTAGCAACCTAAGAATAACAAACAGATTCAATTCAATGGCAGAAATAGCCATTTATACAGTACTGTACCAAAGTTTAGTTTGTTTCAGACAGCAAAGATTTAATTTGCTCAGCAAAACATATTTCATTTTTTAAATGCTCAAATACTCACTGGAGCTGCTCAGCATAACACAACCACATCAGTACAGTAGAAGTCGTGTACCAGGATTATGATGTGTTTATACACCCAAGTCGTGGAGACCTGCCTTGCTTTTGTAAATGTAAATCTTTATGGTCAGTGTTCGTGTTAGTGGGTAGTAGACGTTATGCTTCAGGTTCAATGGACTTGGCCACCGTGCTGCAGCTCAGCTTCAGGGTGTTGGTAATCTTCTTATAGCCATCTTTATGGAGAGCAACAATTCTTTTTTTCAGAGAGTTCTCTGACATGTTGAATTTTCAGTGACCAGTATAAGAGAGGGATAGAACGATACACCCCTTCACACCTGAAACCTAGTAACAAAAACAAGTTACATGACAATTTGGCCGTGTACTCACTTTTGTTGTCAGCGGTTTAGATATTAATGACTGTGTGTTGAAATATTTTGAAGGCACAACAAGGTCTACTTTACACTGTTCTACATGCTGTACACTGACTACTTTACACTGTTCTACAAGCTGTAAACTGACTACTATATACTGTTCTACAAGCTGTACACTGACTACTTTACACTGTTCTACAAGCTGTACACTGACTACTATATACTGTTCTACAAGCTGTACACTGACTACTTTACACTGTTCTACAAGCTGTACACTGACTACTTTACACTGTTCTACAAGCAGTACACTGACTGCTATACACTGTTCTACAAGCTGTACACTGACTACTTTACACTGTTCTACAAGCTGTACACTGATTACTTTACAAGCCGTACACTGACTACTTTACACTGTTCTACAAGCTGTACACTGACTACTTAACACTGTTCTACAAGCTGTACACTGATTACTTTACAAGCTGTACACTAACTACTTTACACTGTTCTACAAGCTGTACACTGACTACTATATACTGTTCTACAAGCTGTACACTGACTACTTTACACTGTTCTACAAGCTGTACACTGACTACTTTACACTGTTCTACAAGCAGTACACTGACTGCTATACACTGTTCTACAAGCTGTACACTGACTACTTTACACTGTTCTACAAGCTGTACACTGATTACTTTACAAGCCGTACACTGACTACTTTACACTGTTCTACAAGCTGTACACTGACTACTTTACACTGTTCTACAAGCTGTACACTGATTACTTTACAAGCTGTACACTAACTACTTTACACTGTTCTACAAGCTGTACACTGACTACTATATACTGTTCTACAAGCTGTACACTGACTACTTTACACTGTTCTACAAGCTGTACACTGACTACTTTACACTGTTCTACAAGCAGTACACTGACTGCTATACACTGTTCTACAAGCTGTACACTGACTACTTTACACTGTTCTACAAGCTATACACTGATTACTTTACAAGCTGTACACTGACTAATTTACACTGTTCTACAAGCTGTACACTGACTACTTTACACTGTTCTACAAGCTGTACACTGACTACTTTACACTGTTCTACAAGCTGTACACTGACTACTTTACACTGGTCTACAAGCTGTACACTGACTACTTTACACTGTTCTACAAGCTGTACACTGACTACTTTACACTGTTCTACAAGCTGTACACTGACTACTTTACACTGTTCTACAAGCTGTACACTGAATACTTTACACTGATCTACAAGCTGTACACTGACTACTTTACACTGTTCTACAAGCTGTACACTGACTACTTTACACTGTTCTACAAGCTGTACACTGACTACTTTACACTGTTCTACAAGCAGTACACTGAATACTTTACACTGTTCTACAAGCTGTACACTGACTACTTTACACTGTTCTACAAGCTGTACACTGACTACTTTACACTGTTCTACAAGCTGTACACTGACTACTTTACATATACATATACAGAAATGTGAGGGGTGTACTCACTTTTGTAAGATATATATATATATATATATATATATATATATATATATATATATATATATATATATATATATATATATATATAAAGTATGTTTGTGGCAGTGAGTTTGCGAGAGAGACTGACAAAGTGAGAGTGAGACTGAGACAAAACAGAGACAGAGAGAGTGAGAAAGCAGGGAGAGTGAGAGAGAGAGTAAGGGAAATAGTGTACAGTCAGCGAAAGGATACAAATAATCACACCACACATACAGTAGAAAGAGAGGATTGTGGGAGTGTGGGTGGGTGGTGGAGAAGAGGATTGGTGAGGAGGACACATTGCGATGAGAACAGGCTTTAGAGAGACAGAGAGAGAGAGAGAGAGAGAGCGAGAGAGAGAGAGAGAGAGAGAGAGAGAGAGGATGTGAGCCATTGGGAGTGTGTTTGTTCCTGCGGAAGCATCAACACTGGGCACAAACATACACTAACACCAACATACATGCACTCCATGTGTCCTGTATCTTTCCAACGATAGCTCACCAACCGCTTCACTGCTGGCACCATCGATGCTTTCACTTCCACCGGCACCATCGGCTGCCTCTGTCCTCCAGCTGTCGAGTCTTGAGCCGGGCACTGTTGTTTCTGTTGTTCCATTCACTTCCATTTCTCACGAGTCCTCCAGGGGGTGCTACCCACTTCTGACACCACTGTAGTGTAAGAAACAGAGGAGGGCGTGATTCTGCTACAAGAAGTGCTCTTTTGTTGAATCGCCAGCATAAAGGCATATACAAATCACTGAACTCATGGCAGAGGTCACCGCCGGCCAACAGCTTCACACACTCACCACTAGATCTACTCTCTGACCTCTAAATATAGATATATGTAGTCAAGGTTAATTTATATAGATGCTGTCACAAAGCAGCTTCAGAGCATAGTCAGGTCCTACCCACCCAGCGAGCAAGCAAAGGGTAACAGTGGCAAGAAGAATCCCACTCAGAGCAAGACGAAGAACCTCGAGAGAAACCTGACTCAAAAAGAGGAGGCCGTCCTCCTCTGGTCCACATTGGATATTCATTAGCTTTTAGATTCTAACAGAATTCTCCAGCCAAATCTCCAAAGTTCAGTCTTAGAAGCTGGTTCTGCATCGCACCATCCAAATAACCCCAAAAACAGTGATGCTGAGGGTCTGGACTCATGTTCTTTGTTTAACTCAGTGAGGAGCTACTTGAACAGCGACACAACCATTCAGACCCACAGTGTTGAGGTTTCTTCTCAGAGTGGAAGGATGGACAGAAACACATGTGGATGTTCTCAGATCTGAAGCCAGAGTGGAAAAGCTGGAGGTTCTATTATTTGCTGTTTTATTTACAGTTCTCATCTAATACCTGCTTTGACTGCTCAGTACTTCATTAAGCTAAATCAAGATTGCTGCTGAAGGAACTAAATACGTTCATACAATGTTTGGGGCGTCCAGGAGAAATCTGGAACATAACTTTGTTCTTCAAACTGGAGCTCAAGATCTGGTCTACTTCTCTCACAATAACATAGTCATGTTACTTTGCACTGTATTTATGATTATTCACATCTGAAAACTTTGTAGGCTTAAGACAAAATCCTAGAATGGGATGATTGATGAGATGCTTGGTTTGATAGAGTTAGGTAAGCAATGCCTTCTGTTTAACACTTTAACCTTCTTCCCAACCTTTTGGTAGAGCACATGTGAAGTCACTACATCTTAATGAAGAAGGAGTTGAAGCTGATTGTGCCATCTCTACCAATCGGCAGAAGTATGTTAGACTAATAACATCCACTAGAGGTCACTGGGTCTTTCAATAGATACGTTTTTACTCGTCTCTTCCAACAAGTAAATCACTCCACACACTGGGTGCATCTGACTACTAGTCAGTAGGTACTGGATTAGAGTCAGTACGTGCTGCTTGAGCGTCAGACTAGTAGGCAGCATCAGTAGGTGAGTTTTAGTACCACACAAGCTCAGACGTACTACGTCCACCATATTACCAGCGTCCTGTTAGCAAGATGTCAGACCACCACCGTAAAAGTCCTGCTATTCATTTAAAAGCTTGTTTACTGACAGATTTAGATCTTTTAGTGACTCTGATCTGTGTTTTTATCTGATTATGTATCAGACGGTGTGGAGCTGTAGATCAGAGAAGATGAAACGGGAGGAATGTAATCATTGTTTATCTCAGCAGTAGCGCTAACTTCTGTAGCGGCAGTTCACTAGCCGTAGCTACGTACACACAGCCGACGTTCAGCTTTACACCGTTTATTAACTCCACTCATTTACTACTGAGTATTCAGACATACTAGCCGCGCTCGCCTACTGATTTACTACTGAGTATTCAAACATACTAGCCGCGCTCGCCTACTGATTAACTACTGAGTATTCAAACATACTAGCCGCGCTCGCCTACTGATTAACTACTGAGTATTCAGACATACTAGCCACGCTCGCCTACTGATTTACTACTGAGTAATCAGATATACTAGCCGCGCTCGCCTACTGATTTACTACTGAGTATTCAGACATACTAGCCACGCTCGCCTACTGATTTACTACTGAGTATTCAGACATACTAGCAGCGCTCACCTACTGATTTACTACTGAGTATTCAGACATACTAGCAGCGCTCACCTACTGATTTACTACTGAGTATTCAGACATACTAGCCGCGCTCGCCTACTGATTTACTACTGAGTATTCAGACATACTAGCCACGCTCGCCTACTAATTTACTACTGAGTATTCAAACATACTAGCCGCGCTCACCTACTGATTTACTACTGAGTATTCAAACATACTAGCCACGCTCACCTACTGATTTCACTACTGAGTATTCAGACATACTAGCCACGCTCGACTACTGATTTCACTACTGAGTATTCAGACAAGTAGGCGATTTCGGACACACCCATTGTTTTTGTTTTAAAATATCAGCTTAGTTTCTCAGCATGTTATAAATCAAAAATAATTCTGCAACTTACCACAAAAAAAAGTCTAATGGGGCAAAATAATTTTCAAAAAACATACGTGACCAAATGATCTGTATGTTTTCTAGTGCTAAAAGTGTCTATGCTAAGCTAATGTAATTAGAAAGATTAGAAATATTAGAAATAAAGAGAAAACAAGCCCAGCATCATCAGGTGAAGGTGGGGTACACCATGGACAGTTCGCCAGTCCACTGCATGGCCAATAAAGAGAAAATGTAATAGAAAATATATAATATAATGGTGAGGGTGTCAAAGGGTTTAGGGCATGAGGGAAGATTCCGAAACACTTGTGCTATAGCCAATACACTCTGGACGTTGCAAAAGAGACCTATAGAACGGTGGCAGATATTCCGGTGAATATCTGGAGAAATATCTGCATGTAATATTAATTATATTGATTATGGTCAAATTCTTCAGGAAATATTGTTCCTCAGAAATCTGCACATCTTCTCCAAACGTTTATAAGGCAAGGTCTCAGGTGTCTGGCAGCGTATTCATAGCCATTTCACGTGTGGAAGCTTTTAGAGACGAACATCTGGGTCCTTTCAGTTTCTCTACAAAGCAATGTTCCACATCAAACCGCTCTGAAATGTGTTTTGCAGAAATTTAGAAAAAAATTGGTGGACTTCCTCTTTAAGTCTTTTATATAGGGAGTGAAAATCAAGCATCAATCAGGTCAATCCATACTGTACATCCATGCAGGGTCTCTTCCTGTACCTGCGCCCCTGTGTTCTCATCTCTGTGGCCGGCGTGGGGGGTAAGCTGGACTTCATGGTTGAACTGCATGTCCTTCTTCTCAGAGGGTTCGGATTGAGCCTGGAGGGACTGGGGGGCTTGTCTATGGGACCGTATTCAGCACGGCGGAGATGCTTTTATGTGAAACAGATTGAGGTTAAAAGGCGGGTTTTGTGAAAGGAAATGGATTTCGGACTGTTGACCCTCCGCCGCCTTCCTCCCTCTAGTTTCCGGAAAGGCTTCGGAGCTGCGCAACCCCGCAGTTCAGCGACTCCGGCTATATTCAAAGCGGCCGCTGTCCGCGGCAAAGCAGGTGAGAGCGCTCCTTTCAATGGCGCTCCGAGAGCCTGGGGGAAAATCAAACCCGGCTCACTTCAAAGGACACGTTCGAAATGAAAAGGTGGGAGAAGGACGGCCACGGCGTCGGGAGCGGAGCTGCTGGCCTTTTCCATTGTTCTTTGATGTGCGGGACGGAGTGGAGTAACTGCTGCTCTCTGCATTCTGTATTGCTGGCCCAGCACTGCGGCTTCGGCTAAGCTAGCGCCAGCGCTGCTCCAGGCTCTTTCCCCTGATCTACAACCGGCCCCTTCCATCATTTACAATCAATACATAATTATCTCACTCGTCCCCACACGTCTTATTTATGTCTGGTCATTTTAATTGGATGGCTTTGTCAAAGCGACGTCCACTCGGCATTCCCAGCTTTCCGTAACTTGGCTAATAGAAATGAGCACGGTGGTAACTACACAGATCTTTGCGAAGCTGTGAAAACGGGAGGAACGAAACACTAAAAGTAGGCTTCCTGTCTTGGGAACGACACCTGTCCTCGATGTCCTCGATGTGATGTCAGCGCTCATCAGCCTCTGGAAGCTCTCAGGTGTGAAGCCGTTGGGCTAAAAGACTTTCAGTACACGCCTTCACCAACAGAGCACTGTCAAAGCTCTGTTCAGGTAAAAGCTGATCTTCCTACCGAGGCCTAGTGTAAATATAGAACAAATCCGAATGTTTGTAAACATTAAGGCTGTAATTCTGGGAGGATACGTGGAGGAAACAGATCCGCTTACATAACAGCGTACTGGTGCTGTCCAAAGAAAAACAAGGACGCCCAAACTGGAAACTTTACAGGAGAGACCAAAAACTGTTGGTACTTCCAATGTAAGTCTATGGAACCAGAAATCTTTCCAAGCTATTTTGGAGCATTTCTATTGGTCCATTCATCGTGAAATTTTGCACAATGGAAACGGCAGCTGTCGTGTGTAGATAGTGTTAGAAAATAAAAATCAACAGAAATTGAAATACATGTTTTTCATTGGACTGCAGTGATGAACAAATAATACAGACCAAACGTGGGCATGACTTAATTTAATTAAGTAGATTTGCCAGTGTTAAACTCTCGACTGTAATATCAAGCTTATCTAATTATGTTCGCACATAGCTACATTGTTATTCTTGGTATATTATATATTTTTTTATGTTTTTATTATTATTATTATTATTATTTTCATCTGGATATTCGCCACATAACTCATCCTGGAGTATTTGAGATATTAATATTCCGACTCCAGATTGTCCGGTATGACTGCGTGATTCAGGCTTGTATACAGCTTTTTGATTAGATGCACAGATTCTAAAAAACTATGGTTTTTCCAGGAATTCTTTCCTGTAAAGAAATGAATGGGATGGAAATTTACACACCAATTTAAGGTACCCAGAAACCGTTTTGCATGCACTGACTTAGGGCAGACCACCGACCATGACTTCTATGTTGGTTTGACCCGCACTAATCCACAGACATAGCCACCCGAACTCCCCTGCTTGTCATTTATTCATCCCTCGTTCCTCCCATAGGGTCCCATTAATTTTCGGCCAAACCCAAATATCATGGTTTCGTGACCTACAGCCACTAAACTGCATGTACTCACTCAGGGCGGAACCCCAAGCATGAATCCACAGACATACCTACCCACACTCATCCCTCGTTCCTCTAATTGCTCAGGCTTTGCAACCATCCTGCGCTTCCTTCAGGAAATGCACTTCACCATCACCAGTAACTAGGATGGTTTGTTGATGTGTTCATTACCATATTTGACACTTTTACGACACCAGTCACTTTAATACACTCTGCTGCTACCTTCTCCATTCCTGTTTATTTTATTTTCATATATTTTATATATTTATGTTTATTTTATTTATTTAAGTACTGCTGTCTGGGTAAAACTGGGTCCTTGGGTACCACAATTTCGTTCCACCCCATGTACCACATGTGATGCGAATGACAATAAAGTCTCCTTGAATCCTTGAATCCTTGAATATTTGTAATTATTACTTTGTTAAGATGATATGAGCCAGTTAATACTAACTTCTAGCATTTCTGCTGGCCTCCAAATGCTTTGCTCATATTGCTCATATAAGAGAAAATCTTACAGAGCCTAAGAACTTAAATCTGGATTCTCCTTCTAAGTTCCAATAAATAATGTACAGATTTTCCCATATTCCTCTCCTTTCCATATAAACTTGGAGGCCCTAATCTTGGGTCATGCTATTCCGCTGACCAATCACAGGGCTGATGTCTCTCTGGCCCCACCCACTTAAACCAGAGTCAGAGTAACTTAGCGAGTTAAAACAAAGCAGCCTAGCCAAAACCAGTCCAAACCGATGTCCCCTACTTCTACACTGCCCATAGGCCAGCGTGGCCAGTGTGTTTGAATACTTAGCATTCATTAGCAGTATGTGAGCGTTACCCAAATGACCAAATGAGTTCAAATCAAAGGGAAACAGCAGTGGTACATTGGCTGTGTGTATGTAGCTACTGTTGCTGAACAGCTGCTACAGATTTTAGAGCTACTTACGTTTCTTCTGAGGTAGAAGATGATTAAGCTTCTGCTGATTCATCTTCTCCGAGTTACAGCTCAACACCATCTGAGTACCAATTCAGACAAATACAGCAGGACGTTTACAGTGGTGTTAAAGGATGTTGGTCAGATGGTGGATGTAGTGCGTCCAAGGTTGTGTGGATACTAAACACTCACAAGCTCGACTGCTTCATGGGTCCAGCAGTGACCACTGGGTCCAATCTGGTACCTACTGACTAAGTAACTCGATGTCGGACGCAGCTCATGTTTGTTTGACACATAAAAGCTGGATACTGATGTTAGTTCTGTATGAGAGGGCTAAGAGTGCTGAAGCTGTCAATCAACCTCCTAATAGGCGTGGACTGAAGGTTAGGGGTCCAGTCTTCTAAGTGGAAGGTTGCTGGTTCCATCCACTGGACCAACAAGCCATGACTTAAGTGCCCTTGAGCAAAACAACTACCCCCCAACTGTTCCCTGGGCTGCTGTGAATAGGGCTGTCCACCGCTTCCGGCACATGTGCTCACTACCCCCTAGTGTGTACGTTAACTAGAGTGTGTATGTGTGGGTGTTTTACTGCCCCCTAGTGCATGTGTTCACTAGTGTTTGTATGTGTGGGTGTTTCACTGCCCCTTAGTGTGTGTGTTCACTAGTGTGTGTATGTATGGGTGTTTCATTGCCCCCTAGTGTGTGTGTTCACTAGTGTGTGTATGTGTAGGTGTTTCACTGCCCCCTAGTGTGTATGTTCACTAGTGTGTGTATGTATGGGTGTTTCATTGCCCCCTAGTGTGTGTGTTTACTAGAGTGTGTATATGTGGGTGTTTCACTGCCCCCTAGTGTGTATGTTCACTAGTGTGTGTATGTGTGGGTGTTTCACTGCCCCTAGTGTGTATGTTCACTAGTGTGTGTATGTGTGGGTGTTTCACTGCCCCCTAGAGTGTGTATATATGGGTGTTTCACTGCCCCCTAGTGTGTGTGTTCACTAGAGTGTGTATATGTGAGTCTTTCACTGCTCCCTAGTGCATGTGTTCACTAGTGTGTGTATGTGTGGGTGTTTCATTGCCCCCTAGTGCATGTGTTCACTAGAGGGTGTATATGTGGGTGTTTCACTGCCCCCTAGTGTGTATGTTCACTAAAGTGTGTATATGTGGGTGTTTCCCTGCCCCCCTAGTGCATGTGTTCACTAGTGTGTGTATGTGTGGGTGTTTCACTGCCCCGTAGAGTGTGTATATGTGGGTGTTTCCCTGCCCCCCTAGTGCATTTGTTCACTACTGTTTGTATGTGTGGGTGTTTTACTGCCCCCTAGTGCATGTGTTCACTAATGTTTGTATGTGTGAGTGTGCCACTGCCCCCTAGTGTGTGTATATGTGGGTGTTTCACTGCCCTCTAGTGCATGTGTTCACTAGAGTGTGTATATGTGGGTGTTTCCCTGCCCCCCTAGTGCATGTGTTCACTAATGTTTGTATGTGTGAGTGTGCCACTGCCCCCTAGTGTGTGTATATGTGGGTGTTTCACTGCCCTCTAGTGCATGTGTTCACTAGAGTGTGTATATGTGGGTGTTTAACTGAACGGATGGGTTAAATGCGGAGGTCAAATTCTTCTGTGTGCAAACACAAGTGCCAAATAGTTGCTAGCTCTAATTTATTAGCCCCGCCCACACAGTTCTCAGATTGGTTGGATCGGCGGTGTTGAAGCTGTTAATCATATTTATAGCGTTTTTTTAATAGATTTTTCATTCAGGCTTTGCTGGATGTGTAATAGAACTGCTCGAGTTTGGTAAAGGCTTCTGGGTCCTAAGACTATAAACAGTTAGTCCAGACTTACAGGCTTAATGCACAAACTGGAATTCTGGAATGCTGGAATTCCACTTAGCAGTGGGAAAGAGATTAAACAGGCTCGGCTAAGCTGGACATACGCAAACATTCTGAACGCTTCCGCCTCAAACTGTTTCCGTTTCAGAGCCAAGGTCAACAAGCCTATATACCTAAAACAAATTACACACCCGCCTGCGTCCAAAGCTAGCCAGGATCAGTCGGCGTGCCCTATGGCCAGGCTGTGGTCAGCTCTCGGATGCGTTCATTAACTGCTTCCTCGGAGACGGGAAGCCTTTGAGGGGGGGAGCCCTGAGGCTTCAAGCTGTTCCATCGTCATTGGCTGGCTGTCTAAAAAAGGAAGGCGTCCTGGTCTGGTATTGATCTCAGTCACAGGGAAATGACTACCTTAACGGAAAATACAGGAGATCTGTCGATGCCCGGTGTCGCTGTGTCAACCTCTAAATTGCTCCTGGGGCCAAACATGGAACATGTGTGTCATTCTATCTGTCGGCTACGGTTCCAGCCTGGAGTCCTGAGGCTGGTCTTAATGAGACACCTGAGGACTGTAACTAAAGTGTGTGTTTTTTCTCTCTCACATAGGTCACATCATCACCGAGTTAGAAACCCTGTGAATATCCATGGGGACACTATATTCGGACCCCTATCCTGGGCGCACGCTGACAGCCAGTGTCAGAGAAGTGACTCAGATTCACATCTCAAGCCAAATTTCAGGCCAACTGAACAACAACAACAACAACAACACCGACAAGAAGAAAAGTTACTTCGCTATAGCTCTGCTCTCCAACTCTCCGAACCTGGTGAACCTCTCCTGGAAAGCGGAGGTGCTTCGCTTTCCAGGGTGCCGGGGTCTGCTCTTCCGGAGCCGGAAGATTAGCGAGAGCAGGTCCAATTCAAACAAAAGGGTAAATGACTCGGTTGAATTATTCGGAGCCATGACATTATTCTAATATGAGCAGACAGAGGGGCTGGGGCGCAGGAGTAATTGCCTTTCTGCTGAGTCAGGGGAAAGCGGATGAATGCCAGAGAGCTAATGCCGGGACTTTAAAGGAGATTTATGAGGAAGAGCGGAAGTGGTAAATCAGCGGAAGTCAGTGAGAAATCACACGGATATGGTACCAGCCACGGTTTAATAAAGGTAATGGAGGAAGACAGGCTTCCTAAAGGGACGGCTAATGTGGATAACAATGAATAGAAACTCGCAGGGCATGAATCCCAGCAGTGAGCAGCATCGCTCCAGAAGCAGCAACCTGGCCGCTTCACTTCACTGACTGGTTAGCATTACTGCTACTGAGTGCTGATTGGTTGGCGTTACTGCTACTAAGTGCTGACTGATTAGCAATACTGCTACTGAGTGCTCACTGGTTAGCATTACTGCTGCTGAGCGCTGACTGGTTAGCATTCCTGCTAGTGAGTACTGATTGGTTAGCATTAATACTACTGCTTAATGCTGACTGGTTAGCATTAATGCCACTGAGTGCTGATTGGTTAGCATTACTGCTATTGAGTGCTGATTGGTTGGCATTACTGCTACTGAATGCTGACTGGTTAGCATTACTGCTACTGAGTGCTCACTGGTTAGCATTACTGCTGCTGAGCGCTGACTGGTTAGCATTCCTGCTAGTGAGTACTGATTGGTTAGCATTAATACTACTGCTTAATGCTGACTGATTAGCATTACTGCCACTGAGTGCTGATTGGTTAGCATTACTGCTATTGAGTGCTGATTGGTTGGCATTACTGCTACTGAATGCTGACTGGTTAGCATTACTGCTACTGAGTGCTCACTGGTTAGCATTACTGCTGCTGAGCGCTGACTGGTTAGCATTGCTGCTAGTGAGTACTGATTGGTTAGCATTAATACTACTGCTTGCTCATTGGTTAGCATTATTTCTACTAAGTGCTGATTGGTTAGCATTACTGCTTCTAAGTACTAATTGTTTAACATTCTCCTTCATCATATGTTCTTTGCGGGTCATGTTAGCATTTTTGGCCCAGCTGTTTCATTAAGACCACCGAGTGACTGATTTCCTGTATAAAATGCTGCTTTAAGGAAGTGAAGATCTTAGCTAGCTGAGAAGAGATGAAGTGCAGAGGGCCCACCCATCTAATCTAGTCTTTTAATCAATATTCAGAAGCCAGAGCTACATGAGCAGTGACCGGTGTGGGGGTCAGCGTGTTGTGTGCAATAGTATTAGTGCCATCTTTACTGTACCGATAAATAGAGTTTTTTTTCTCATGCTGGTTTATGGAAGTCTTATCAAAGCAGCTTACTACCCGACTAGCTTACTGGTTTGTTTGGGGTTGTTCAGCATCGCTGCCCAAAGAAACACGTGTATCTCTATTTTTCTAAGATTTTTATTTTTTCAATCCATTCGAATGGAGCAGCTAGCGCTTACACTGTGTAAAAATTTCATGATGAACGGACCAATGACAATGGACCAAAATAAATTGTAAAAAATTCTGGTTCCATTGACTTAGATTAAAAGTAAAGACTGTTTTGGCCTGTCCTGTAAAGTTGCAATTTTGAAGATACTTGTTTTTCATTGGACAGTGATGAAAGTGTATTTAGGATGTCAGTTAAGTGCAGGGTAGTGTTAGCTCACCAATTTTTTGCCTTCTTAATGACCTCAAAATTCAGAGAATTCAGTGACATTCAGTGGAAATATGTACATAAAATAAATTGTATCATGTTTTCATTAACAATTTATGGCTAATAACACAATCCATCATAGACCCAGAGCTGGCTTTTATATATATTATATATTATATAGCTCTGACTACAGAGTGACAACATGACTGCAATGATAAGCTGGTCTACAGATGGTGGCCTCTAACGTCATGCCCTCCTGCCCAACCTTCCAAAATCAACCTACGCCCTGAAGTGCAGGGCTTCTCCAGGACCAGCGTCAGTGTCTCAGTGCCTTACTGTCATGCTGTATCCACATGGGGAGTGGCGTTACTGCACTGCGTGACCTGCCATACCGGCAGAATGAAGTAATCACCCAGACTGCTCTCTCCTTTCTCCTTGCTGGGGCGGCCGATCAATGTCACGCTCCTGACCACGCAGCGGGAGGGCGGCGAGAGCGGACAGGGCTATTGGCGAACGCTGGGATAATTCATGGGCCGGTGCACTGACGCTTGCTGCCCAAGACGCTTATCTGCGGAGGCTGTTTGTGCATGCTGTCCGGTCAATGCTGGAGATCACACTGAGAATTATTCATGATCCGCTGGCCGTAGTGAAGCTGTAATCATTGGCTTGCCTGGCCCTATCGACCCCCTCGAGTTGAGCCCTTTGGCTCGCGACAGGGGTCGGGTCAGTTAGCCTGGGACTCCTCCTTTTCTGGGAGTTTTCCTGGACTGTCAGGTCTTTGTTCAGCCGAGGAGAGGCCGGCGTGGCCTACGACGCTGGGTCAGGTCGCGAAGAAGGCCTCGTTTTAATAAATCGCCTCCGTCCGTCTAATTTTACGTTCTCCCGTAGACGAGTCGAATTACATGGTAGAGCACACTTTTCCATTATTGTAAAAGATGATGGCCTGCACTCATTATAACGTCGCTGGGAGATTTCATAAGGATCCCACAGCTAGCGAAGGCACCGAAATAGATTTATTTCTTGGAAGCATGGCTGGGGAGAGCCTTTGTTCTGACAGTGAACCCATTACGGCGATGTATCCATGCATTATTTGAAACACGGCCACATTGCTTGCGAGGCTGGAGCGCGATTGAGCCGGACGGAGGGAGCATCTCCTGAAAATGCATCTCATACCGCACGCTACCATGTAATGAGGAGACATGATCGGAATTGTATTAAATATTCAGAAGTTTAAGCACCTCCGGATTCAACTTTCAGCAAAGGGTTGTTTGCAAATTGCATCACTTCACTGCCTTGCTAGGGTACATACTGCAGATGGAGGGCAGGAGGTAATTTTCTACATAGGGGGCGCTATCATACACTCTCAGAATGCCTGTGGTTCGCATCATTTATAATCACTTGAAATCAGTTAAACCAAGAAACTACAAGGAGATTGTATGAAGTACCAAAGGTTTTTGTTCATGTAGGAGAAAAAACAAGAAATTGACCAAAACATTGCAGGGAAACTGGCCGGACCTGGTCGGGTTTCTTGTAGCTGTTTTAAATCTATCAGCAGTGACCAGTCACATCACCCACAGACCAACTGTTCACTCTACAATACTCACTCCTACCGAGCGCACAAGGATGAAGCAGCTTATTCACCTGTTCCACCTTAAATAGTGCAGCAGGAGTGGAATCAAGAAAACTGGTGAATAAAAAGCTGACCTGATGGTGCTGCGAGTAGGAGTGAGTATTGTAGTGTGTACGGGTCATCTGCATGGCTGGATTACTGACCGGGCCAATGGGGCCAGCACCCAGGGGCTCCTGAGGTCAGGGGGCCCTGGCCCAAAACATTTTGCGATGCCTATCAACATTTATGATACAATATATTTTTTATTTCCGAGGGCCCTCCATTTTAAGGATCCTTTGACTTTTAGGGACTTTGACCCCAGGGCATCTTGGGGGCCCTAGCCATGTATTTGGGGTCCCTAGCCATGCTTTTGGGCGCCTTATGAAAATTGATGAGGTGGTGTGGCACTGCTCTGACTTCAACTTCTAGCTATTAGGGGTCCTAGGAAAGAGGGGGGCATAACTTTAGAGGGCCCTGGTTATGAGAGCCCCTACCAGGGGGCCCTAGAGAAGAGCAGGGCATACCATTAGAGGGCCCTTGATCATGAGGGGCGCAGGTTGAGGGGGGTTACCCAGGGGCCCAGACTATCCTTAATCTGTCCTTGGTCATCTGTGGGTGTACAGGTCATCTGAGTTAAGTGGTTGTTCCTGGTTGATCCACAGGACAGTAAAAGAAAACCAAACCACAAATGTTGTGGAGCTCCTCAATATTGAGGTCCACCAACTGCCATGCGATGGCCCACTAAGGTCACCACATGTAACAAACGTTCCTTACCTCCATCTCCTCCACTCTGTTCTTCACCTCCATCTCCTCCACTCTGTTCCTTACCTCCATCTCCTCCACTCTGCTCCTCACCTCCATCTCCTCCATTCTGTTCTTCACTTCCATCTCCTCCACTCTGTTCCTTACTTCTATCTCCTCCACTCTGTTCCTCACCTCCATCTCCTCCACTCTGCTCCTTACCTCCATCTCCTCTACTCTGTTCTTCACCTCTATCTCCTTTACTCTGTTCCTCACTTCCATCTCCTCCACTCTGTTCCTCACCTCCATCTCCTCCACTGTGTTCCTCACCTCCATCTCCTCCACTGTGTTCCTCACCTCCATCCCCTCCACTCTGTTCCTCACTTCTATCTCCTCCACTCTGTTCCTCACCTCCATCTCCTCCACTCTGCTCCTTACCTCCATCTCCTCTACTCTGTTCTTCACCTCTATCTCCTTTACTCTGTTCCTCACTTCCATCTCCTCCACTCTGTTGCTCACTTCCATCTCCTCCACTCTGTTCCTCACCGCCATCTCCTCTACTCTGTTCTTCACCTCCATCTCCTCCACTCTGTTCTTCACCCGCTGCCTTCATTTCCTCCACTCTGTTCTTCACCGCCATCTCCTCTACTCTGTTCCTCACTTCCATCTCCTCCACTCTGTTCCTCACCTCCATCTCCTCCACTCCGATCTTCACCTCTATCTCCTCTACTCTGTCCTTCACGCACTGCCTCCATCTAGATTTCGAATGCTGTTGAAATGGCGTGAGTGAAAACAACCTATTGAACAACTTAAAGAGATAAACAGACAGATGATGCCTGGACACCTTGTATGGGACACCATTAGGTAGTCTCAAGGAGCCCCACATGGATTTCTTCCAAGGGTTCTGGACGATTCTGGACCTGGGAATTGCACATCAGATCACACGTTTTAGCACAAATCTTGCCAATGCCAGTGATTTTGTATGTTATCTGATCTGTAGCTCAGCCATCACAACATTAACTGTTAAAAATTAATATGCTGGAGACGCATTCAAGTGAACTTACAAGGTAAACAGACTGATTTGAACTTCATTACCTACATATTCATTTAGCATTATTAGCCTCATTAGTGTATATTTACTGCAACTACAGTGTATTGACTATTAGTGGGAATCGCTGTGCCACATGGGTCCTCACTCTGGAGCCCGTCTAGATTGCTTAACTCGAACGGTGGACTCTGTGTAGCGGCGCTTCTTGTGTACATTGCTATTGATTCTGGCCTAGCGCTCATTGACTGAGCAGCAGGATCAATAGCATAGCAGTACAGACGTGGTTTGGAATAATGTTACAGACCAAATAAGGCATCACTGCAAGTTTTATTGTAGGCTGTTGTAAATATAGAGACCTGTGAACAACAACCACAGCACAGCCTTGACATGACATACACTTAAATATGTCTTTATCAAGATTGAGATATCAAATGTTTTATATTGCACATATCGTACATGTATATAAGTTTTGGATGAAGGCATCTGAGTGTAAAGTGGACAGTTAGTGGACAGTGAGCTAACACTAAAATATGATATAAAAGCACAACCTCAACATACACTTAAATATGTTTTTATCAAGATTAAGATATCAAGATTAGTGCTTCATTTAAAAACTTTTCCACTGGTCACATAGGATATTAATTTTTTTCCCCAACATGACGTTAATTCAGCAAAAAAATAAATAAATAAAAATAATAAAAATAAATAAAAAATTCAGAAAGCCAACCAACCCAGAATTTAGTATATGTGAAGGATGAAACATGCTTCTCTTTGAATGTAAGTCAATGGAACCAGACATTTCCCAATAATAATTATGGGCCATTTCTTGCAGTCGATTGGTCATTAAATTCAAGAGATTCAAGATTCAAGAGTTTTGTTGTCATATGCACAGCAGAAACAGAAAGTTACACTGTACAATGAAATTCATACTTTGCTGTTCCTCCATTCACCAATAAAGATAACAAAAAAATAAATAAATTAAAAAAATTATATATATATATATATATATATATATATATATATATATATATATATATATATATATATATATATATATATACACACACACACAACATATGTATAAAGTATAATAATATAAGTTGAAGTAAATAAAATTAAAGTATTTTCTTCTTTTTTATCAATTTTTATAAAAAATATAATATTAAAAATATAATTTATATATATGTATATATATATATATATATATATATATATATATATATATATATATATATATATATATATATATATATATATATATAAAACTCAATTAATTCCAACAGCAGCGATATGCATGTTGCTATGTCTTCCTTGAGATGCAACTGTCTTGGCAATCGACAGTTGAACGTTATAGCAAGCCAAATAGAGGCTTCCAGACTTCAGGGGGGGCTGAACTGGGCTTCCTGTGGTGCCTGTATAAATGACTCACAAGCCCTGCATAACCGATGATCTTTGTCAAGCGCCGTTGATTACGGGCTTATGATTATATTCATCCTGCTACTTACAGCGATACAGTAAACACGGCTCACTCTGTGCCATATTTCAAATCGCAGCAAATAGCTCCCCATCAGTGGAAGGAATGGCTTCGCTAATCATAGGCTGGTAATGACAAATGGGCTTTTCTCATAACGACCGTCCAATCTGATTACCGTAGAGGTTCTGTCTTCTGTGGCGCACAAGCCGTTTACCTTTTGAACTTTGTTTGCATTGAAATGATTTCAAAACACAGGAATCCGACATAATAACAAACTTCAGGCTGAATACAGCCCGGCCTGCGGCGGCCTTGCTGCTATTGATACTTGTAGATCTTATAATGCGGCTTTAACCCATTTGAAGCCTACGCTTGTTCGCCGTCATTCACTCTCCTCATGTCTCTTCGGCTCTAAATTAGACTATTATGCTGTGATGAAGGCCAACTTGATATTATCGAGAGGGATTAGCGCTCTCATTTGAAGAATGTGAAAGGGGAGATTGGAGCACTGAGCAGATCTCAGAATAGAACAGCTGACTTTACATGCAATCCTGCTCAATTCATTCCAACAGCATCTGAATGAACTGGTTTTATCAGCTGCTCTTAAAAATAATGGGTACTAAAAGGGTTATACTTCATAGAAGAACCACTTCTGACTATTGGTAACACTTTCTATGAATTCCACATCTATAAAAAACCATAAGCACACAAATGACATAGCATCGCTGTCCAAAGAAAAACATATATCTTCATTCATTATCTTCTACTTTATCCCACTAGTTGGATTCACAGGCAGGCTGGAGCCAATCCCAGCGTCATCGGGCGACGGTGGGGTACACCATGGACAGGTCGCCAGTCCATCACATGGCCAACACACACTCACACACACACTCACACCTACTTTCAGTTTAGAGTGAGGATCCTAACATGCATGTGTTTGGACTGTGGGAGGAAACCGGAGTACCCGGAGGAACCCACTCAAGCACGGAGAGAACATACACACTTCACACAGAACCACCCGGACCGGGAATCCAACCCAGATCATCTTACTGTGAGGAGACAGTGCTGACCACTACACCACCATACTGACCACTACACCACCATACTAACAACTACACCACCGTACTAACCACTACACCACCATACTAACCACTACACCACCGTACTAACCACTACACCACCATATTAACCGCTACACCACTATACTGACCACTACACCACCATACTGACCACTACACCACCATACTAACCACTACACCACCATACTAACCACTACACCACCGTACTAGCCACTACACCACCGTACTAGCCACTACACCACCATATTAACTACTACACCACTATACTGACCACTACACCACCATACTGACCACTACACCACCATACTAACCACTACACCACCGTACTAACCACTACACCACCATACTAACCACTACACCACCGTACTAACCACTACACCACCATACTGACCACTACACCACCATACTGGCCACTACACCACCGTACTAACCACTACACCACCATACTAACCACTACACCACCATACTAACCACTACACCACCATACTGACCACTACACCACCGTACTAACCACTACACCACCGTACTAACCACTACACCACCTTACTAACCACTACACCACCGTACTAACCACTACACCACCATACTGACCACTACACCACCATACTAACCACTACACCACCGTACTAACCACTACACCACCATACTAACCACTACACCACCATACTAACCACTACATCACCATACTGACCACTACACCACCATACTAACCACTACACCACCGTACTAACCACTACATCACCATACTGACCACTACACCACCATACTAACCACTACACCACCGTACTAACCACTACACCACCATACTAACCACTACACCACCATACTAACCACTACACCACCATACTGACCACTACACCACCGTACTAACCACTACACCACCATACTGACCACTACACCACCATACTAACCACTACACCACCGTACTAACCACTACACCACCATACTAACCACTCAAAACTCACTGTCTTTTTATTTGCTTAACACTTGCTTAAATGGATGGCAGATACAATTGATTCAAACATCCAATCTCTCAATGAGTTTGCGTCCAAGGTGGGCTGATTTTTGTACCTGCCATGTTCTTCACTTAAAAAATGCCCATATGAGCAAATAATTAGATTATAAAAGTGATCAATCATCTATTCTGGTGATTATTTGTCCATTTACTGGATTATTAAAGATGGTCTCGAGCTTTTTTGCTGGTATAGGGTGCATATACATGTAGCCAGTGTCAGAGATTAGAGCTAGTTCGGGTTTATGCTTCAGAACACTTGGCTACTATTAGAATAAAAACTGGAGTCATGAATGCTTCTCGATGCTCATCCTGGGGTACCTATTTCACAGTTACGAGGGTTTCTCTCTGCTCGAAACACCTGATTCAGACTTGTGAAAGACTTACTAATTAGCTGATGAGTTCAAACAACAGCTATGAAAACAGTGAATAGGGCTGTGCAGGGAAAACACCGTACACCTATGATTTCATGCTGACTCCCATTATGAGGCTCAACAGCAATTTGTTTTGTTTCATTTTCAACCAATATTCTCCCCACATTACCAGTTCCCCCCTGCTAGCCGGGTCTCAACCTATCACACGATTCTGTAAATCTCAGAGGGTGAAGCGTAACATAAGACACACTATTGTATGTTTTCAGAACTCTAACACAATGTTGCTGTACAGCTCGACACTCTTGTAGGACAATGCCATCCCAAAAGATGGCACTCCCCCAGAGAGGTGTGTAAACTGAATATATTGGATTTGTGGCTTTACAGAACCTTACTGTGGGTGTGTCTCAAAACATAGTGAGCTCCTACATTGGCAGCATTTATGCCATAGTATGCGCTCCCGACATGTAGACTGTCCCAACGGAACAAGCCGTGACGCAGTCTCTCTCTAACTAGAGCATCTCAGTAATCTGTTTTATGAGGAGAGATGAGGAGGGAACACTGATACTTACACACTCACTACCTAGACAGCCTACTTAGACACTCACTAGGGTTTGAGACAGACCGTCTGTATGTACTGTGCATGCATTAGTCATAGTCATTGTTCAGTGGTGGTTAACTTACAGTTAGTGCAAGTAAACACTCCTAATACTATTTTATGACTCCCAAATAAGAAACAACTGATGTTTTTGGTGTTTGTGATGCTTCTGGATTGTATATGTGACACTGTGGATTAAAAAAAAAAAAAAAAAAAAACGTGCTGGTGCGGCTTTCCTGGCAGTGACTATTAGAGCTAGGCTCTAATGTGCTTATGTTTGTTTTGGTTTCTTAGCTCCTTCTTGCCCTGTTGTCACGCCTATCGCCTGCTCCAAGTTTGTGCCTCCTCCTTGTTCCATGTGTTCCCAGTTCCCCTAGAGCTTTTATACCTCTGTGTTTGCTCCCATTGTGGTCTAGAATTGTTGAATCTTGGATGTTGTGTTGTTTTCTGGTCTTGTTATTGTATAATCCTGTTCCTGTATCAAGTATGGACTTTAATAAACCCAACCTGCGTATGTATCCACATCTCCTGTCTACTTCCATGTTAGATAGGCCTTCAGTTTGGGCTATAAATGTCAAATCTTTGTTAAAATGATGATGCTATTTTCTGCAAGTGTCCATATTGAATTTATAATAATATAATATATTTATAATATGCTAATGTTGGCTAAGCAACTCCTACATAGGACGGCATCAGCGTATAGGTGGCAGTGTTATGGTCTGGTGAGTGTTTTCGTCGCATTCGCTGGACCCACTCAACTCTTTGGTATGATTGGAGTATGAACCCATCCTTGCAGATCACATACATCATACATGCTGATGGTCTTCTCTGGGGCGGATGGGATCTTCCAGCAAGACAGTGTGACACGCCACACGGATAGAAATGTCCCACATTGGTTGGGAGAGCTGACCAAGACTTCCAAGTACTACCCTGGACCCCTAATTCCCCCAGACTTGAACCCTACTGAGCATCTGTGGTACCACCTAGATGGTGGTGTTGGCTCTATGGATCCTCCTCCACGCTCACTCCAGCAGCTGTGGGATGCACTGCAGTTAGCATGGCTCCAGATACCTGTAACCACCTACCAGGACCTTATTAAGTCTCCCAGTCCGTCTAGCTGCTGTCCGTGCTGCACACAGCAGTTACACTGGTGGTCATAATAATGTGACTCAACGATGTACATCTTTCTATCTACACTTACAATATAGGATCTCAATTACAGACTGTAATCTGCTTCTTTGTATTCTTTGTTACCCTGTTCTTCAATGGTCAAGAACCCCCAGGACACCCCCAGAGCATGGAGAATAGTCCACCAACCAAAACTATCCAGACAACAGTGCCCTGTGGGCGGCATCCTGTGACCACTGATGAAGGACTAGAGAACACAATCAGTGCAGCAGCACATGAGATATCGTCTCTGACCTTACAGTTTCTGTGGTGGTCTTGTGGGGGTCCTGACCATTGAGGAACAGGGTAAGAACGTATGCATAGATATAAACAAGATGAACTACAGCTGGACACTTATAACATAACCAACCATGCATTTTAAATGAATTCCATTTTATCAGAACATGATTTATTGACTCCACATTCTAATCCAGTCCAGCTCTTAAAGGCCTAAGCAATGAGCTCAATTGGTTCTATCTACCTTGATACTAAAGAATAAGAGCCCTGATTGGCCAGATTTCTATTAGAACTGAGCAATAAGGTATGTATGAATGTAGCCCCCCAACTGAGTGGTAATGCTGCTGTAGGCAATAGCCCAGCATAGACAGGCCTTCAGCTTTGTCTAAATCTGCAACCTTAAGCGGGGTCATGCTTTCATGAAGATGAGGTCATCAGGGTTTACATAGTGGCGCGCTGTGTCGATGATCTGATTGTCCAGATGGAAACCTTGTGATGCAGAAAGGAAAATGACCTGGGCTGACCGTATTGGTCTTTGGCATTTGACATTGCTTAACTTCGTTTGCCCTGGTTGCAATAAAGGCAGGCAGACAAGGAGGCGCTGTTCAACGACTAGGTCATAAGGACGGACCTATTAGAACCAATTGGATAAAGTAGAGTCCTTGATTCCAGCAAAGTCTTAATGCCCCTTTTAGTGTCATCATATCAGATTAAGGGTCATCAGTTAGGGGTCGTGATGCAAGGTTACTCTGGCCTGGAGAGCTTTATGTGAGCATGATGCATAAGTCATAGATTCACATGTGCTCACATAAATCTCTATGGTTTATGAAGTGACGTGTGGAGTAGAAGTCCTGCATTAGGACAGATATACTATGCCCATATCTTAACCTCAACCTTAACCCTACTCTGGAAAACAATTAAACTGGTCTCGGATCAGGGGAGACGGCAGAATCCTAAATAACGTTAGCAGCGTGTACACCCAGCATCAAACTCTCACACTTCACAATTTCATTTTTCCCTCAGTATGGGTCCTTTAACCCACAGAGCCGCTACTCATCGCAAGAAGATCTTTTCCTATAATCATCTCCCACTTCAGGGTAACTGCTGTAATTGGAAGTCCTCGTTGCGCTGGATACCCTGAGCCACGGTCTGCTCCAGTCAAGACTCTGCTGAAGGACTGCGCGCTCACACTTTCCCACTTGACTGAGTAATTGCATAATGAGGCTGCAGGTGCTAATCTGTCAGGTAGGGACTCCAGTCATGCGTCGTGACAGAGAGGGTCATTTTGGGTGATACTCAAAATATCCGAGTATCTGTAATCAGTTGTTTCCGTGGTGGTCAGAGCGTTTCTACCGCAGACACAGCACAGCGGCACAGTTTTCATCACGTCAAGACCTAATGCTGGAACAAGTGACACCAACTGCCTGTGAAACAAGATAGTTGTTTACAGAAGTATCATAACAACAATTATGGCTAAATGTATGATTTCACTTGCTGAGACATCTGTGGTCTGTACTGGCTAACATGCAGGTTTACTGGCCACTAAATACTGAAAGAGTAAGACATGCTGTGAGTGTATGTTAATCGGTTTGTTACTGTGGTATCCTAGGTGGTTGCTATGGTGTTGCTAGGCCATTACTGTGGTATCCAAGGTGGTTGCTACGGTGGTTGTTGCTAGGCTGTTACTGGGGTAACCTAGATGGCTGGTGGCTATAGTATCTTAGGCGGTTGCTAAGGTGTTGCTAGGCTGTTACTGGGGTAGCCTAGATGGCTGGGGGCTATGGTATTCCAAGTGGTTGTGAATATGTTGCTTGGCCGTTACTTTGTTGTCCTAGGCGGTTGCTAAATTGTTACTAGCCTGTTACTCTGGTGCCCCTATGTGACTTGTGGCTATGGTATCCTAGGTGGTTGCTAATATGTTACTAGGCCATTGCTGTGGTGTCCTATGTGACTGATGGCTATGGTATCCAAGGTGGTTGTTAAGATGTTGCTGGGCTGTTGCTGTGGTATCCTAGATTGCTGGTGGCTATGGTATTCCAGGTGGTTGCTAATATGTTGCTTGGCTGTTACTTTAGTGCCCTATGTGACTGGTGGCTACGGTATCTTAGGTGGTTGCTAAAGTGTTGCTAGGCTGTTGCTGTGGTATTCTAGGTGGTTGCTAATGTGTTACTAGGCTGTTTCTGTGGTGTTCTATGTGACGTATGGCTTTGGTATTCTAGCTGGTTGCTAAGGTGTTGCTGAGCTGTTGTTGTGGTATCCTATGTGACTGGTTGCTATGATATCCTAGGTGGTTGCGAATATGTTGCTAGGCTGTTATTGTGGTATCCTAGGAAATTAGTGGCTATGGCATCTCAGGTGTTTGCTAAGGTGTTGCTGGGCTGTTGCTGTGGTATCCTAGGTGGTTGCTAATGTGTTACTAGGCCGTTGCTGTGGTGTCCTATGTGACTGATGGCTATGGTATCCTAGGTGGTTGCGAATATGTTGTTGGGCTGTTGCTGTTGTATCCAAGGTGGTTGCTTAAGTGTTACTAGGCCATTGCTGTGATGTCCTATGTGACTGGCGGCTATGATATCCTAGGTGGTTGCGAATATGTTGCTAGGCTGTTATTGTGGTATCCTAGGAAATTGGTGGCTATGGCATCTCAGGTGTTTGCTAATGTGTTGCTGGGCTGGTGCTGTGGTAAAGCAGGTTGTTGCTAATGGCATTCTAAGTGGTTATTAAGGTGTTGCTTCACGGTTTCTGTCTTTTGGTATTCCAGGTGGTTGCCAAGGTGTTGTTGCTAGGAATACAAGGAGCGTAAAGTGCTGGAGATCCCAGTAGATGGCGCCGGCAGAGAATCACTTCTAATCCCTCCTACGAATCACACAGTCACTGCTGCTGTAGCGCACTCTTACAGATTCCCGTGTCACTCCTGAGATTACATCTCCAAGCCGTGTCAGGATGGAGAGGACAATTGAAAACGTCTCCCCCTCCAGCGTCTCCATCTCACCTGCGCGCTCCCAGCAGTGTGAGTTATTCAAAGCGGAGATGAGATAGCAGCACCGAACAGACAAATAAAACCTTTTCAGAGCTCAGACTGCCAGACAGAACGGGCTAATTAGTTCAGCCCACTGAGTCTTTGGGTTAAATTGACAGTCTGACGTTCAGAACGTTTGTATATTTACCTTTTTATAGACAGTAGTGGTGACGGTGATGTCCAGCGCTGTGGAGACAGATGCTGAGTTAATTCCACTGGGTCTGTTTAGTGGCTGAGATGTAAACAAAGTTAATTAGAATATTTTATTGTGAAATAATTGATTTCAGAGAAACAAACAGGCTTATTTCTTTACAGTGGTGGTGATGGGAACCAGGCGTCTCCACGTCTGCAATACAAACATTTTATTTACCATCCAATTTACCACCAAATGAAATTAATTAATGGGCTACGTATCTAAATACCATCAAAGCCAAGGTCAGGTAATTATCGTTTGTTTATGATGGAATTTATTATTTTCCTGAATTATGTATCACATATTAGTTACATATTAGTGACACGTTGTATAGTGTGGGTTCACTTGTGTGTGTGTGTGTGTGTATGTATGTGTGTATGTTATACTGCCCACTAGTGTGTGTACTTACTAGTGTGTGTGTGTGTGTGTATGTGTGTGTTTCACTGCCCCAGTGTGTGTTCACTAGTGTGTGTGTATGTGGGTGCTGCACTGGTCCTAGTGTGTTCACTAGTGTTTGTGTATGTGGGTGTTTCACTGCCCACTATTGTGTGTGTTCATTAGTGTGTGTGTATGTGGGTGCTGCACTGGTCCTAGTGTGTTCACTAGTGTGTGTGTGTGTGTGTTTTACTGCTCCCTAGTGTGTGTGTCCACTAATGTGTGTGGGTCTATGTGTGTGTTTCACTGCCCCAGTGTGTGTTCACTAGTGTGTGTGTGTATGTGTATGTGTATGTTTCACTGCCCCAGTGTGTGTTCACTAGAGTGTGTGTGTATGTGTATGTGTATGTTTCACTGCCCCAGTGTGTGTTCACTAGAGTGTGTTTATATGTATGTGTGTGTTTCACTGCCCCAGTGTGTGTTCACTAGTGTGTGTGTATATGTATGTGGGTGTTTTACTGTCCCCTAGTGTGTGTGTTCACAAGGATGTGTGTGGGTGTGTGTGTTTCACTGCCCACTAATTTTTCATTTTTATTTTTGGGCATTATTTTTTTTGCTTGTCTTTATTCTTTTGTGTTTAAGTTGTTTCAGTTGCAGGTGGTCTGTCACTGGCTGAGCATCTCCTGCTTCAGAGTTTCTCAGCCTCTCTCTCTCCTCCTCCCCTCTCACTCTCTCACTCTCTCTCTCTCGTCACACCTCAAGGCTCTTCTGTCCTAAAAGGGGCCAGCAAACCTCATTAACATCTGCTCACAGTCAATTAACCCATCACGCCTAATGTAACCTGCTGACCACAATGCGGCACTCGCTTCATGATATTAATAGATAAGAACGGCTGGCGGACGTGGTAATCTATTAAAGTATGAAGAGCGCTTCGTTTGGGTCACGCTATTTTCACCCACTTGTACTACACTTAATCGACACATTCTTTCATCCTGTGTGATAAAGAGTAGGTGTGTGTGTATGTGCATACCAAAGAAACTCAATGAATTGAATGCACATTCAAGCTTTAGTGAGAGTTTATATTAATTATTATGTTTTATGATATAATATCATACAATGTTATTAATGTCTGCAGCTTGATTTGCTGTGTGAATGCAACAGCTGCAATTTTGCATTGGCCGTGGGAAGTACGGTTGGTGAGGGGGACGCAGCCCCCCTAAGATTTCAGAACTGTTTTATTAAGACTTATCGTCACTGTTCAAACTCTCCAAAATGCCAACTTTACAGAAGAGGCCAAAAACCTTTAATAGTGTGTGTGTGTGTACGTGTGCATGTGGGTGTTTCACTGCTCCCTAGTGTGTATGTTCACTAGTGTGTGTGTATGTATGTGGGTATTTCACTGCTCCCTAGTTTGTATGTTCAGTAGTGTGTGTGTATGTGGGTGTTTCACTTCTTCCTTGTGTGTATGTTCACTAGTGTGTGTGTATGTATGTGGGTATTTCACTGCTCCCTAGTTTGTATGTTCAGTAGTGTGTGTGTATGTGGGTGTTTCACTTCTTCCTAGTGTGTATGTTCACTAGTGTGTGTGTGTATGTGGGTGTTTCACTGCTCCCTAGTTTGTATGTTTAGTAGTGTGTGTGTGTATGTGGGTATTTCACTGCTCCCCAGTGTGTATGTTCAGTAGTGTGTGTGTATGTGGGTGTTTCACTTCTTCCTAGTGTGTATGTTAACTAGTGTGTGTGTGTGTGTGTGTATGTGGGTGTTTCACTTCTTCCTAGTGTGTATGTTAACTAGTGTGTGTGTGTGTGTGTATGTGGGTATTTCACTTCTTCCTAGTGTGTATGTTAACTAGTGTGTGTGTGTGTATGTGGATGTTTCACTGCTCCCTCATGCATATGTTGACTAGTGTGTGCCTGTGTGTGTGTGTGTGTGTGTGTATGTGGGTGTTTCACTGCTCCCTAGTGTGTGTGTCCACTAGTGTGGGTGTATGTGGGTGTTTCACTGCTCCCTAGTGTGTGTGTCCACTAGTGTGTGTGTGTGTGTGTGTGTGTATGTGGGTGTTTCACTGCTCCCTAGTTTGTATGTTCACAGTGTGTGTGTGTGTGTGTGTGTGTGTTTCATTGCCCTCTAGTATGTATGTTCACTGGTGTGTGTGTGTGTAGGTGTTTCACTGCTACCTAGTGTGTATGTTCTCTAGTGTGTGTTTGTGTGTGTGTGTATGTGGATGTTTCATTGCTCCCTAGTATGTATGTTCACTAGTGTGTGTGTGGGGGGGGTGTTTCACTGCCCTCTAGTGTGTATATTCACTACTGTGTCTGTGTACACATGTATTACAAAGTATGAATGGGTTCATTGAGGGTCAGATATATGACATAGTTTGATGTAAAATGATGCCTATGTAGACGCTCACTAGCTTCAGAGCCAGTGTTTACCTCAAATGATGTAATGTTTTAAAGAGTAACAGTAAAATTAAAAGGCTGGACGTGGAGTTCGGACTCCATACAGCTACAATTATATATATAATATTCATAGAATATAGCAGATTTGCATTACCCAACTGAAGGTACTGAGGATGTATCCTCGAGGTTCTCTCTCCAGGAAGCTTTTATAAGAGTGCAGGTCAGAGTAGATTTATAAATCACAGCTTTCTGTTTTTATATCTGCATATACTCGCCGTCCCAGCTCTTCTGGAATTGGATTTTTCCTGTACCTGGAAATGAAAGTCTACCTATCGGGACTGCAGAGTGAGGTGACTGGCTGTAGGCACTATTGGTAGTAATAGAAATGATTTGGACAAAGTGAGTAAGCGTAAGAAAATATGTGTAAGTCTTAAAGTGATTTGGCCTGCAGTGCTGCATGATGAGTGGTGTGCTGTGTACGTGTTTACTTATGTTAGCACTTCCCTCCAATTATGAGCGAGTCTGCTGTCGAGGCGTGTGAGAAAGAGCTTCCAGTGAGCGGAGCGAAAGGCGCTGCGAGGAACAGAAGCGTTGGGCTTTGTGTTTGATTTGTTCCTGCGTCTCCTTGACTCAGTGTTTCAGTCTGGCGAAAGTATTTTATCTCTTCCCAGCAAGCGTGGGCCCTCGAGCCTCTTCCTTTCTGTATATTTTCACACGCGTTTATTCCAGGATTTGATTGCCGTGAAAGCCAACACAGTCAAAGCGCAGGACAAAAAAAAAAAAAAAACAGCGTGTAACTGGAGAGAGCGGCGGCTCGTTGACATTCACCGATCCCAGAAACCACTGCAGTTCATTTTTGTCAATGGCAGAGAGATCATAACATCAAGGACAAGATCCTGTTCAACAGCGTCGCCCTCATTTTAGTGTCACTTGCTGAACAAACGTCTGATGCCCAAAAGAATGCATAGAATTTCCATCCATATATTATCTTCCACTTTATCCCGCTAGACAGGGGTCACAGGGGGGCTGGAGCCAATTCCAGTGTCAACTACACCACTACACCACCATACTAACCACTACACCACCTTACTAACCACTACACCACCGTACTAACCACTACATCACCATACTAACCACTACACCACCATACTAACCACTACACCACCATACTAACCACTACACCACCATACTAACCACTACACCACCATACTAACCACTACACCACCTTACTAACCACTACACCACCGTACTAACCACTACACCACCATACTAACCACTACACCACCTTACTAACCACTACACCACCGTACTAACCACTACATCACCATACTAACCACTACACCACCATACTGACCACTACACCACCTTACTAACCACTACACCACCGTACTAACCACTACACCACCATACTAACCACTACACCACCGTACTAACCACTACACCACCGTACTAACCACTACACCACCTTACTAACCACTACACCACCATACTAACCACTACACCACCGTACTAACCACTACACGACCATACTAACCACTACACCACCATACTAACCACTACACCACCTTACTAACCACTACACCACCGTACTAACCACTACACCACCATACTAACCACTACACCACCATACTAACCACTACACCACCATACTGACCACTACACCACCTTACTAACCACTACACCACCATACTAACCACTACACCACCGTACTAACCACTACACCACTGTACTAACCACTACACCACCATACTAACCACTACACCACCATACTAACCACTACACCACCGTACTAACCACTACACCACCATACTAACCACTACACCACCATACTAACCACTACACCACCATACTAACCACTACACCACCATACTGGCCACTACACCACCCTGCTAACCACTACACCACTGTACTAACCACTACACCACCATACTAACCACTACACCACCATACTAACCACTACACCACCGTACTAACCACTACACCACCCTGCTAACCACTACACCACTGTACTAACCACTACACCACCATACTGGCCACTACACCACCGTACTAACCACTACACACCATATTAACCACTACACCACCGTACTAACCACTACACCACCATACTAACCACTACACCACCATACTGGCCACTACACCACCGTACTAACCACTACACACCATACTAACCACTACACCACCGTACTAACCACTACACCACCGTACTGACCACTTTCTGGTTCCATTGACTTACATTCAAAGCAAAGTGAGTTTTTGTCCTCTCCTGTAAAGTTACCGTTCGTTTTTTTTTTATCTGAACGTGTGAGAGACGAGTGTAAATAGTGAAGTTGGAGCCCATGTACATAAATATTTCTAAAACAAACATTTGACTGTATTTAAATGTAAAAATGAGAATGTATGTTTTTACAAGAGCTATAAAACCCCCAAACCTGTTTATCAGAACAAGATCTCAGCATCTACACTATCTTCTTCAGTCCTGTTAGAGAAGCAGCTCATGTGGCTCCTCATGAAGCTGCTGGTCAGAATGTTCAAAGTATGTAAACCTGCATCAGAGCAAATGAGCTCATTTCTAAAAGACCCTCTAAACATTCTTTAAACACAACCAGATGTTTAATTCTGCTCCAGGAATAATTTCATACCTCTTATTCTATAGTTCTGATCTCCTCACACTTATTTACTAATATTATTACTATTAATATAGTACACATAAGAAAATCCTGAAGTTGCAGCTTGTCTAAACAAGGCATCAAAACAAACAGGTCAAAATTCTTAGCTCTCAGCTGATTGGACGAACAGCGACACTGGGATTCGGTCCATTCTTTGAAGCTTCATCACTTCATCTGGAAGCTGAAACAAGTTCTTCCACACCTGACTTCTTCATGTTGGGAGCTGAGTTTGAGCTCTGATTGAGCTGCTTTCGGATATTCCGGTGCTTTTAGTGTTTGTGGAAAAGCTCTTTCTTTCCTGGAACACAGTCGCTCCGTCATCTTGGTTGTCATCATGCCGACAGCACAGATCAGTCAGTGTGTTTTGCCCCCGGCGTAACCGAGCGCCGTGCAAATGAAATAGTGACGTATCCGCCCGAAACAGCATCTGGTGTGCGAGACTCCATCACTGCTATACGAGCTGGAGTTAATACACTGCTGTCTGAATGAAGTGCACGATGACATCACTGAGTAACAGACTTAAGACCACAGGTCAGACTCAGACACTCAGAGGTCCGAGTAAACTTTAACTACATTCACATCACAATCCTCATTCATCAATCACTGCTGTTCCTCTCCTCCACTGACCATTGGACAGGAGAGGAACAGCAGTGATGATCAGTGGAGGAGAGGAACAGCAGTGATGGTCATTGGAGGAGAGGAACAGCAGTGATGATCAGTGGAGGAGAGGAACAGCAGTGATGGTCATTGGAGGAGAGGAACAGCAGTGATGATCAGTGGAGGAGAGGAACAGCAGTGTTGGTCAGTGGAGGAGAGGAACAGCAGTGATTATCAGTGGAGGAGAGGAACAGCAGTGAAGGTCAGTGGAGGAGAGGAACAGCAGTGAAGGTCAGTGGAGGAGATCTATCTATCTATCTATCTATCTATCTATCTATCTATCTATCTATCTATCTATCTATCTATCTA